>JASDQU010306145.1:20536-51854 GCA_032191745.1 Picea mariana
GTTTATGAGCTTAAACAATTTTATACCTTTTAAATATTATTAATCTTCCTTCAAGTGATCATCAACAACATACAACATATGTACAGTAAAAGTAAAAACCATCAGTCACACATAAAGTACACACACAGAGACAGATTTTCACGATAAAACCCATAAAGGGAGAAAACCTCTTCTTCTTTGAAATGATAGACAGTCCTTTGCAGTTCTGTACATCATTTACAATTGAACACCAACTCAATGTGAGGCTGCTACATCTGTTTTACAAGCTGCAACTTGTTTGAGAGCTCCAACTCTCTAGTTTCTATAGCACCCACTAGAAGGAAACACCAACTCCCTGAGTATTCCAGCACCAACTGGATGGAAGCACCAACTTCCTGAATGTTCCAACACCAACTGGATGGAAGCACCAACTTCCAGTTACACAGGCTCCAACCTACATAACAGAGAACACCTGTTCTCCCTAACACCACCCTGCCACCCTTGTTTCTCTGGCTCCAACCAGATGGAAGCTACAACTTCCTGTGTTCAAGCACCCACTTGAACTTCTGAGGACAACAGTCCTCCCGAGCACCTCCCAACCACCCTTAAATATCAAATAATGAATACACAGACAACTACACAGATAAATCAATTCTTACCAGTCTTTCTCTGTATCTGATCTTCAACAAACTGTTCTTCAATTCTTCTCTTCTTCTGTTTGTTTAGCAGGTCTACTCTGCATCAACTTTTTCTGTTCATTTTTCTCTGCTTCTGCTCTGTCTGTCATTCTGCTCTGCTTCTGCTCTCCATTTCATCTCCGTCTACACATTTGCTCAATTTCATACTATACCTCTGCTCATTTTCTTTTTCTTACTGTTTATTCATTTTCAATTCAGAACAACCAACCTTGCACAATCTGTCTCATGTTCTTTTATGCATACCTCCCCGACAGTTCACTTCGCCTTCCCTCAGCCAAAACAAGAACACCTGTCCTAGCAAATGAAACGCTAACCAATTCGTCATCATGAGTCTGTTTTGCTAACAGAATCCAAACTCAGTAGTTAATTGTGAGAGAGAACAACAACCCTCCGATCAATACTTGATCCAACGGTTCAGATCCAATCGGGATTTCCCACATCGCGATTTCGACACTCTTGGCGATCAGAGTTTTTGTCACTTACAAATACCGATCCCCGAAATTCCGATAAGAAGTTAAATCAATGGTCCAGATCACTTCTTATCCAACGGCTGTGATTACATCGTGAAATCGCATATCGCGATTTTTGAGTTCTTGATGTCAAGATATTTTGGCATTACAAAGTCCCGATCCCCGATATTCCGATACGGGCTGTGATCAACGGTCCTGGTCATTTCTGGATCTGACGGTCCAGATTCACTTGCGATTTCGCATTTCGCGAAATCGAGATTCTTGTTGCATTGTGTTCTTGCCCTTTTGAATTCGCGATCCCCGAAACTCCGATACGGGCTGTGATCAACGGTCCTGATGCGATCTTGACTCAATGGTTGCGATTGAATCGCAATATCGCGTTTCACGATTTCGAAGATTTTGTTGCAGTGTGTTCTTGACATTTCAAAGTCCCGATCCTCGAAACTCCGACAAGGGCTAGGATCTACGTTCCAGATTCATTCTGGATTCAACGGCTGCGATTAAATCGTGAAATCACATTTCGCGATTTCAGGGTTCTCGTTGTCAAGAGATTTTGAAATTTCAAAGTCCTGATCCCCGATCCCCGATACTCCACTTACGTCACACGTGGTTTGACACGTGTTAAATACTGCCATGTGTCACTCTGATTCATGACTTACATGTGCCTGAAGTGTTGAATCTGCCTGACACTTGTCATTACTTGGTTGTGCCACGTGTCCCTAGCTGACGTGGTCTGCTATCGTGAGTTGGATCGACGGTCTAGATCACATGTTGATTTGACGGTTCAGGTTCAGTCGAGATTTCTTTCATCGCGATTTCGGGGTTTCTGTTGTAATTGTTCATGGGACTCGTGAAACTCTGATTCTCGATTCTCCGATGAAGTCTCCTGTCAAGCTTCTCCCGGTGATGCCCGATCGCTGCCACGCGTCCACATGAATGGATGGTCCAGATCCCGTCGAGATTTCGCGACTTTTGCTGTCCCAATGCACACGACCTTGTGAACTCCGATTTCCCGATGGCCGATATCTCGATGCCTATCGGGACTTCTCTCCTCTTGTTCACGAGGACTTATCCTCTATGCAACTTCCGCAGATCCGACGGCTATCGACGACCCTGCACCAAATCTAAGAGCTCTCGCTACGTTCGATTACTCACTGCTTTCGATCATTCACCTCTCTGAACTTGTCTTCTGTTTGCCTGTCATCTTCAATTTTGCCATCAATGACAAGCATTCACTGTCTGTTCACTGAATTTGCCAACATACTACTCATGCATTATTTTTTGGAGGTTCAGACATGGTTCTACAAGGATATGTTGATTCAAATATGGCAGGTGATAAAGATAGCAAGAGGAGCACCACAAGGTATGTTTTTACTATAGGTGGAACAACATTAAGTTGGATTTCAAAACTGCAAAAGGTTGTTGCACTTTCAACAACATAAGCATAGTATGTTGCTGCTACAGAGGCTAGTAAAGAAATGATTTGGTTACAAAGGTTTATGGAGGAATTGGGAAAGAAGCAGGAGAATAACATGTTGTACTGTGACAGTGAGAGTGTCATTCATCTTGCAAAGAACTCATCATTCCATTCAAATACTAAGCATATATAGCTCAGGTACCATTTCATACGATCCGTCTTGGAAGATGGACATTTGAAGTTGGAAAAGATACACACTGACCAGAATCCTGCAGACATGTTAACAAAGGGAGTAACCAGGGAGAAAATGAGTTCCTACTCTGTTTTAGTTGGTCTTCAAGTATGAAGGTGAATATGAGAAATTTTATAGGTCCAAGAAGGATCATAGTTCAACATATACAACAGCGGTGGAGTTGTTGAGATTAATCTCCAAGTGGGAGATTGTTGGTTGTGGAGCTTGATTATCTTCCTGATTCAGAGGTCTTTGTTTTTAGTCATGTTTATACCCCATGAAGAATTTACACCTTGGAAGAATGTACACTCCTCCACGTGGGGGAGTGCGGGGGCAAGCAAGCCCCTGACAAGAGTTCGAGTGACAGCGTTTCCCGATGGGGGTTCGGAGACGAATCCCCTGAATATATTTTTTTCCTTGTAAATGTATATTGTAATTTCATAGTAAATATGGACCGTTCATTATAAGGTCGCAAATCTGATGGTAGAAGTTATGTTAGTTTTTTTTTTTCCCTAGAATAAAACCCTCTTTTATGAGGAAAATGTATTGCGGCTATGTATCGTTGCGAATATGGTATTCTAGGTGGGGAGACCGTGACAGAAAAAAGATGAAGTCACAACAAGTGTGTTGTAGGTTGTATCCCTTCATTTGATGAATAATAATAAATGAAGGTCCTAGTAATTTCTCTGGTGGACATAGCCCAAACTGGGTGAACCACTTATATCTGTGTCTCTATTGTATTGTGTATCTTTTGTGTTTTATTTCCGCATTTTTTTTATTTTATTGCTCCAAGATCATGTTTTTCTAACAATCTGGTGACTCCATTGAGGGAAGAATCCCTTTTCCCTATGAAAATTTTGAAGACTATGTGTTGGTGAGGTGAAACAAACATCATTGTGTAGGCAATTGAGATTGACCTTGGGGACTCCACACACACATGTTTGATATAAGCAATCATCTCCTATTTTCATATTTCATATCAAGTTATATGTTAAGAAAATGAATATGGCACCATGGGAACTTCATGAATTATATCCTCTTGATATTAGGGATATTCCAGGATACCCAAATAAGCTCCCTCCAAAATGGGAAAAGAATATTCCAAAGTTTGATGGTGATTCTCTTTGTGCTATTTTGCATGTCCCATCGTTCTTTAAGTATGTTTCAAATATAAATGAAAGACATTAGGATGCATTAATACGATTATTTGTACTTTCTTTGGAAGAATATCAACGAAGATGGGTCAAGTATTGCATTATCCCAACAAAGATATCTCTCTTGTAGGTTTAATATGAGTCTTCCTCAAATGTTGAGGTCCTCACTATCAAGAGTATGAAAGAATCCTTGAATACATTATGATAGCCCTACATGAGTATGAAGAAGCATTCCATGATCATATGGAGAATCTATCACATCAATAGCATGTTGACAAAGAGGTCTCTCATGTTCCCATGCTAGAGCAAGAGATACCTGAAGACTCCATTGAAGATCAAGAGTAAGAAGAATAATTTCTTTTTGACCCAATCAAAGATCAAGAACATGAGGAGCATGTTGGTGAATAAAAAGAACATGAAGAAGAGATTCATGAAAAAAATCATCAAATATTTTAAGAAAAGAAAAAACCGCCTTATGAATCCATCAAAGAACAAGACTTTGATGAAGAACATGATGTTGAAGATCAAGTCCATGAAGAAGACCCTATTGGAATAAGTACTCCTCTTCATGAATATGGGAATTTGGTATTTGCTCCTCAATTTAATGGAGATGAGGGCATCCAATCTTCCATCTCTCCTTCACATAAAGACAAGGGTGTGGTAAGTTATACTTATTTTCAAGTTTTTGAATTATGTGATGCTCTTTTGATAATTTGGAAAGTGAAGAGTTTTTAGGGAAACCCTTGGATTTGGTCAATTTCTCATTTGATGAAGAACATGATGATCATAAGATTGAAAATATTGATGGCCTTTTACATATTGAAAGACATAAATTTATATGAGTTGTTTTTATTTTGATGGGGATCCTATTTATGATACTGATGATGAATCTAGAGTCAAGAGTGCATAATTGTTTCCTTGGGAACAACCATCATTTTCATAAAATTTTCATGATCACTTTTATCCATATATGTACATGAATGATGCAAATATTTAACAACATGATAAGAATATGTTCATAGATTTGTTTCAACCACCTAGGGTCGATTTATTACAACATTCTCATGGCAACTTCTAGCCATTTCTTGTGAGGTATGATACCTATTATTTTGAACACTTGGAGCTATGTTATGAATGTAAAAATTTGGAAATATTTCAGCCACCCCTATGCTTATATTTTTATGAGCATTCATGTGTCAAATCAACATTAGAGCACTCTTATGGGCATGTAATTCACACAGGGCAATGAGTATTCATAGAAGAAAATTTCAGCCATCTTTTTCTTCATCTTGTCCTCAATATGTCATTGGAGATACGATTGAGAATTATGTTTTTCGTGCTAAAATATATATGGGGAAAAGTGTTTTCAACTTATTATCTATTGTAAGGATTTCTAGCCACATACAGAAGAGCAACATGCCCTAAGTTGGGAGCAATTTTTGTTTTCAAGATTTAAATTCACACTTTTTCATCCACGTCCTTTTTGGGAAACCATGAGGCATTCTTCAAATTTCTTATGATTCCATCTCAAGTATTGGGGAGTGACATCGTACATGAAAGCAAAGGTGGTCAATTTTTGAAGTATGTGGATCAACCTTATGAGATGCAAGGGTTGCATCATGACGACCTTGCTTGGAGCAAGGATGAGTTGTCATTTTCATATTGCAACCCCATTCAAATATGGATAGAGTAAGGTCGTGGATGCATGTATTGGTCTTGGCATGATTTTGTTTCTCTTGCTCGTCCTCATGAGTGGGAGTCTATGTTTTGTCATGATGTAGTATCTTTACTAGTTCATGATTACTTTGTACTTGATATATCCTTGTTTTGGTTCATAACTAAACATAAGGGTATACCTTTTAACATCGATGAGATGCTAGGGTGGCTTCATTGGTTGTGTTATTACACAAGCTGTAGGTTGGGAAAATCCAGACCCAATCCACGATAATGGTGGGAGAGCTTACCCACTGCCACCTTAGGTAAACTCTCTCCTCGCTTTAGTGAAGGATAAATCCAAACACAAGGGGGGAATCTCGAGTGACCCTAGGGGGAAATGAGATGGAATGTGAGAATATAGAAGTGATTCACCTATAGGTCAAGTTACTAAGTGGAATATGACTTGGAAAGGAGTCTCAGAAGTGATCAATGGTTTCCAAGAGCCCGAGCATCTGTAGAAGATGATTATACCTTCCCAAGACACAAGAAAAGACGAGATACAAGCCCAACAATCCAATGGACACGCAAGTGAATCTTGCTTTCCTAAGTAGCAACATTATATAATGATATAAATAAGCAATGAAATAAATGGAATAGTTGTTAAACAAGTCACTACAAGTCCAAGTAAATATGCAAGAGACTAACTAGCAATTACTAGTGAAACTCAAGTATGATAGCACAAGATTTTATCAACATTTAAATGTTGTTTGATGTAAGTATTGAAGATATATTTTTTCAGCCTTATGGCTGTAGCAAACAAGTGTTACTACAGAAAATTCCAACCACCAAAACTTACAAGTAAACCACCCAAAATAAACACAATAACTAGTAGATTAACTTGGCAACTTTCTAGCAAAATTTGATGGTTAGAACGTGACCAAATTTAGAAAGTATGAAGTCATTTTTTGCAGCCCTAACGGCTGTAGCTTAAAGTTATTCCAGAATCAATAAATCCTTGGAGAAACAAGATGCCCTAGTGGCCTTGACAAGTTCTTAGCATGGAGAAAAGATTCCAACTTAAACAATTTCAATATCCCGTAATTCTATGTATCCCAATGCAATGATTTTACTTCTCCAATGCAAGAGATTAGTTCCTTTAACTATTGGGTTATGGAATCTTAAAAAATGAAAGAGCTAGTTGTGCTACTTCCTTGGGGGTGTAAACCCTTTTACTCCCCAAGGCAAACAAAACTAGCTAAGGAAAACCCTAGGAGGGTGTAAACCTTTTTACTCCTCCTAGTATTCCTTTGTACAACATATTATTCTAAGACAATTATGATGGGCTTAGTGGATTTGTATGCCCTTATACTCCCTTAGAAAATTAACCTTGTAACCAAGAAAAGAAACAATTACAAGAGATATTCCTTACCTAGTCCAAGCATTAACAAGATAAACTCCCTTTAACCAAGAAAATCCAGCATAAAGCAAGAAATATCCTCCAAGAAAGATAGTGCCTTACTTATTCATCCAATAGCCAAAGAAAACCATAGCAAGATATAGTATCAAGAGAGATAGACAAAATTTCCCAAGTAGGCCGCAAATTTTAGCCAAGAATTCTCTCCAAGATGGGAGAGTTGTGATAAAAATGAAAATAAATGATCTCTATTTATACAAATCCTACTAAAAGTGTTTGTCCACTTAATTTTAGGGTAAACCACAAAGTAAGGGATCAACAACCCTTAATTTTCCCCTTTACATTATAAAATTCAAATTTAACTTTAAAAATGCACATAAGAAACCCTAAAGTGACGTCATCTCTCTTTTAGGGTGACATTTTGGCACCTTTTGCAAGTCATTGGAGTGGAAAGTGGAAGTCGTTGGGCCTTCTAGGGTCTCCCTCTCATATGATAGGTCTTCTTCTAGGGCCTCCATACCATCAAAACATGCCAAGTTTCAAGCAATAACAACACCACCACTGCAACCCTAGCCCTAGGGTGACGTCAAGCTCCTCAAAAGTGACGTTTTATCCTCAAGAGAAAATCGTTGGGCTAGAAAAGGGTTGGGTTAGGTCCTCCATGGTGTCTCCTCGGGCCTTCAAAGGATAGCATCATCATTCGATGCACATGCCAAGGTATCCAACTTGTGGGATTCAAGCCCCAAGAAATCCCAAGCTCAGACTTTTCTTCCAAATCTATCCACCAACTAGGTCCTACAAAGGCAAATGAATACGCCCTCCAAGGATCTCAATTCAAATGCATAATGATAAGTAAATCAAGTCAATAAAAGAGGCATCTAAGCATGTACATCAAAAACTACCTCATCAAAATAAACAAGTTCTCAAAGACCCTATCCAATTTGCCAAGTTTAGGTATGGGAGGGTTGACAAAGCGACCTATTGGGTGAATCGTACCTCAAGTTTAGGAGTGTTTCCCAAGAGGGACCCTCTTTAAGACATATGGAAAAAGTGACATAGATGGGGGAAAGACTCTTTGGAATGGGGTTCATGACATACAAGGGATCATGGTATCTCATTTATGGGTGCCTTTGTAGAGGGTGTGTTGCACCTTCGTTTTAAATGCAACCTTTTTCCAAGCCCATCTATTTCCTTTTGTTCTTTGAAGATGTTTCCAGGTTGAAGCCAAGGTGGGGCTTCTACCTAAGCATGAAAAAAAATGCCCATATTGACTCTACCCTATTCACATCATGCTTCCCCAAGTTGAAAACAATGTGTGGGGCTTCTGCCTAAGCATGAAAAATAGTGCCCACACATGCTCCACCTGGTTGGCATTTTATATTAGTTATTTTACGAGTCCCATTAGTTTTTTATGAGAGACATTTCATTGTCCTTGGGATCCTTGGGCAAGCATCTATAAGGTTCATGATTGGATTTTATCTTTTTTCAGCTACAATCCTCTGGGCCTTTAGCCCCTTCTTCCCATGAAATGAGGGACAATCCCTTCTTTGGCCAGTACACCCGAAAATCCCAAAACATAAGGAGATGAGCGGATGAAGTGTGGAAAGTGGAAAGTATGGTTCAGAATGGCATGATGACTCGTCAAGTGGACCTCCCAATAGAAAACCTATCCCTGACGGTGACCCACTTACTAGGGAGAAATGTCAACCACCAAGGTGAAACAAGGAAAATGGAATAATTTCCAAGCAAACGTTACATAATAAAAATTGCAACAAAATCAAATGCCTCAAATATTGAAATGAAACTCACCATAATATCTGGTTTGTACCTCATGGAGCAAGACCCAATGTCTTCCGAAAGTAAGTTGATGTAGTTGATACCCTCATGATGAACCCGGAACTGTGGTGGCGAGTTGGGTCTCTGTTTGTGCAAGTGGACACTATTGGTCAAGTTGGCTCTCAGTACTCCATGTCTGCAACTCAAGGGCCTCGGGACATCATCTCCTTAGTTATCCCTAGGAATTGGGGATAACATCTGGCTCCTACTTGGGGACATGTACTTGTCGTAGAGTGCATGAGAACCACAACATCTCCCGGTGGACCTGTTCCTACACAAACTGAAACAACAAACTCATTAAGTGTAGGATGGCTCACTCATCCTTCGTCCATATATATCAAATTCCAAAATAACAACTAATCTAAAAATAAAATTTTTCATTTTTTCAAAAAATTCTAAACTAAACAAGTAATACGATGAAAGAAAAATGCAAGTAGTGCAAAATGAAAAATGAAATGCAACTAAACTACCATGAGAAATCAAGATGCAAATGCAAGCAAAACAAGATGACCTACCTACTTACCTGGGGCCATGGGGCCCTGAAGATTAGGTGATAGGTGATGTCAGGTGAAGTCATACAACTAGTGCAACCATGTATTCATCACTTCATCAAGGTATCTCCCCATGTGCTTAATCATGCAATACAACAAGGATAAGTTGAGCACATAATAATAATGAACATAAATACACATATAATCAATCATGAAATGAAACTCATGGAGATGGGTGGGAGGAAGGAAATATTGTTGAAAAGAGTAGCCGCAATTCTGATCATCCTGGAAATCCTACTTGAAAGGATAGCCACAAGCTCGATCAATCCATCTCTGAAGAGGGCTACCATATGTAGACGAAGGCTCATCTTCATCCCCATTAGCATGATCACTGCTTCCTGAAGACCGATAAGACATGAGAGATCCCTAGAAGACCCCATGATTTCCATGAGAAGAAGAAATGAGGTAAGGGACAGGCCCAGGTCTAGAAAAACGTTGCCTCTTCATCCACAAATCCTCGTAAAAATCCCCAAGATGAAAATACTTTCACTTTGTAGAGTGAGCCTTTGATTCCTCTGGGATGACCATGTCCTGGTGTTCATCTAAAATTGAGGATGAAGGTGCCTGAAAGTCCTCATAGAACAAGTCTGCATCCCCAAAAGGATCTGCATCACAACTCCCAAGGGATGACTGAAAATCACCCTGAAAATGTTGCGACATGTCATCTTCGAATGGACAGAACAAATTTGTAGCCATATTACCATCAGGTTACCAAACATCTGAATCATATACGCATGAAGACCAGTTTTCTAAAGATGACAACTCAAGCCCTTTTGCTTGAGAGCTACCCTCAATGTCGTAAATGGGGTCTCTATAAAAAATTAAACGACCAAAATCCCATGTGCATCTCCCAATCTGTATGAAAGTGTATATATGTTCATCAACCATATCCAAGGTTTCTTTCATAAGACCATCAATGTGACTAAAATTGACCATCTCTTTGTCTTCGTGTGCAGGAAGAATAGAGGTTAGGGAGGCTTCAACTGGATCTTTAAATTCTTCATCATTGAGACAAATTGCTTCTTCAACTTCATGGGCACGAGGAAAGAAAGGATGAAAGACTTCATCTTTGTCGAGCAGGACAATGGACACCGATGTCTCATCTGGGTCTTCGTCATTGAGATATACTTCTGCAATAGGTGGATGATACTCTTCGTCAGTTTTCCATTCCTCATATGATGTCTCGTCATTCACTGGAAAACCTTCTCTGCAAAGAGCGTGTTTGAACTCTTGGAAAGTATCTTGAAAATTCTAAGTAGTTGGCCGATAATGCCTAAGAAATTCTTCAATGAGCTTCTTAGAAGATGGGATACTTTTTGGATTACATGAGTGTGCAAGCCAACTCTTTTGACTTGATTCCAGTGAAGATACAAAAAATTCCATCAACACATCTTCATGTAGCACATTTAAACTTGAAGCATACTTCATATAATTCACTACATGGGTGACTGCTAGAGCTGGATCACCATTAAATTTAGGGTAACTTTCCCTCCACTCTGTAGAGAAATGATTTGGATATCCAGGGATATTCTGAACATCAATAGAAGGGTACACCTTATGGAATGCCCTAGTAAGTCCCGTGAGGCCATGGTTCCATTACTCAGGGTAATACCTCAATGGAGTCGGTAGATGAACTTTATGAAAATCTCATCAAGGGTGGAAGGGGAACGTCTTTCAAGTGGAGTCGCCAGGAAAGATAGGGGTAAAGGATTTGGGATGGAAGCTTTCCAAGGTGTCGTTAGGGCACAAAAGAGGATTCAAAATCCTCCCTAACAATGACGCCAAAATGTTATCGAACAAATTGTAGGTTGGGAAAAGCCCGACCCAATCCACTGGATGGTGATTGTTGGGTATGTGTTATATTCTTTGCATGTGTGTGTGTGTGTGTGGGTGTGTCAGATTCGACAACTGTCTCTGATGATCCCTCGTAGTAGTTCTCTTTGTGTCGTGCGCGTCGAATGCTTCCTAGGGGGGGCCAGGTATGGCCCCCCCTGGTTATGTGCAGCGTTCGAGACAACACCTCAAAATTTTTTTTTGGGCGATTTTTGCTATTTTTAGCGGTTTTCTAAATTAATCCTGGATTAAGGGATTAGGGTTTTGGTATCTATAGAATACCTAAAAACATTGTATATATTGTATGGTGAATGGTGAAATTCGATATAATGAATATAAGAAAGGTTTTCCCCGGTTGAATATTTCTGGTATAAATCTCTATGTACTATGTGTATGAGTCATTGATTAAATTTTGTTTTGCTTAAGAATCTATATGCATTGCTTTACTTCGTAGGTTTAAAACTTACAATGATAACTATGGGAGAGATTACTCACTGTCACCTTAGGTAAACCCTCCCCTCGCTTTAGTGAAGGATAAATCTAAACACAAGGGCAGAATCCCAGGTGACCCTAGGGGGAAATGAGATAGAAAGTGAAACTATGGAAGTGATTCCCATATAGGTCAAGTTACTAAGTGGAAGATGGCTTGGAAAGGAGTCTCGGAAGTGATCAATGGTTGCCAATAGCTCGAGCACTTGCAAAAAATTATTATACCTCCCCGAGACACAAGAAAAGACGAGATACAAGCCCAACAATCCAATCGACAAGAAATTGAAGCTTTATTTCCTAATTAGAAACAATATATACTGATATAAATCAGCAATGAAATAAATGGAATAGTTTTTAAACAAGTCACTAAAAGTCCAAGTAAATATGCAAGAGACTAACTAGCAATTAATAGTGAAACTCAAGTATGATAGCACAAGACTTTAGCAACATTTAAAGGTTGTTTGATATAGGTATTGAAGGGGTATTTTTGTAGCCTTATGGATGTAGCAAACAAGTGTTACTACAAAAAATTACAACCACCAAAACTTGCAAGTAAACCACCCAAAAGAAGCACAATAACTAGTAGATTAACTTGGCAGTTTTCTAGCAAAATTTGACGGTGAGAACATGAGCAAATTTAGAAAGTATGAAGTGATTTGCTGCAGCCCTAATGGCTGTAGCTTAGAGTTATTACAGTAGCAATAAATCCTTGGAGAAACAGGGCGCTCTAGTGGCCCTGACAAGCTTTTAACATGCATAAAAGATTCCAACTTAAACAATTTCAATATCTTGCAATTCTACATATCCCAATGCAATGATTTTATTTCTCCAACACAAGATAAAAGTTCCTTTAACCATTGGGTTATGGAGTATTTAAAAATGAAATAGATATTTGTGCTACTTCCTTAGGGGTGTAAACCCTTTTACCTCCCAAGGCAAGCAAACCTAGCTAAGGAAAACCCTAGGAGGGTGTAAACCCTTTTACTCCTAGTATTCCTTTGTGAAAAAAGTTATTCCAAGACAATTATGATGGGATTAGTGGGGTTGTATGCCCTTATACTCCCCAAAATTTTATCAAATTAACCTTGTAACCAGGAAAAGAAGCAATAACAAGAGAGATTCCTTACCTAGTCCAAGCATTAACAAGATAAACTCCCTTTAACCAAGAAAATCCACCACAAAAGCAAGAAATAGCCTCCAAGAAAGATAGTGCCTTACTTACTCATCCAATAGCCAAATAAAACCATAGCAAGACAGATAGACAAAATTTCCCAAGTAGGGCGCAAATTTCAGCCAAGAATTCTCTCCAAGATGGGAGAGTTGTGATAAAAATGAAATGAAATGATCTCTATTTATACAAATCCTACTAAAAGTGGTTGTCCACTTAATTTTAGGGTAAACCACAAAGTAAGGGGTCAACAACCCTTACTATTCCTCTTTACATTATAAAATTCAAATTTAACTTTAAAAATGCACATAAGAAAACTTAAAGTGACGTCATCCCTCTTCTAGGGTGACGTTTTGGCACCTTTTGCAAGTTGTTGGAGTGGAAAGTGGAAGTTGTTGGGCCTCCCTCTCATACACTTGGTATTCCTCCTCCAAGCCAGGCCTTCTCCCATCAAAACATGCTAAGTGTCAAGCAACAACACCACCACCACCACAACCCTAGCCCTAGGGTGACATCAATCTCCTCAAAAGTGATGTTTTAGCCTCAAGTGCAAATTGTTGGGATAGCAAAGGGCTGGGTTAGGTCCTCCATGGTGTCTCCTTAGTCCTCAAAAGGCTATCATCATTTTCTGGTGCACGAGCCAAGGTATCCAACCTGTGGGCTTCAAGCCCCAAGGAAGCCCAAGCTAGGCTTGCTCTTCCAAATCTATCCACCAACTAGGTCCTACAAAGACAAATGAATACACCCTCCAAGGATCTCAAGTAAAATGCATCATGATAAGTAAATCAATTCAATAAAAGAGCCATCTAAGCATGTACATCAAAAACTACCTCATCAAAATAAACAAGTGCTCAAAGACCCTATGCAATTTTCCAAGTTTAGGCATGGGAGGGTTGACAAAGCGACCTATTGGGTGAATCGTACCTCAAGTTTAGGAGTGTTTCCCAAGTGGGCCACTCTCTCAGACATGTGGACAAAGTGACGTGGATGGGGGAAAGACTCTTGGGCATGGGGTTCATGACATGCAAGGGATTGGTGTATCTCATTTATGGGTGCCTTTGTAGAGGGTGTGTTGCACCTTCGTTTTCAATGCAACCTTTTTCCAAGCCCATTTATTGCCTTTTGATCTTTTAAGATGTTTCCAGGTTGAAGCCAAGGTGGGGCTTCTACCTAAGCATGAAAAACAATGCCCACCTTGACTCTCTCATGGTCACATCATGCTTCCCCATGTTGAAAACAATGTGTGGGGCTTCTACCTAAGCATGAAAAACAGTGTCCACACATGCTCCACCTTGGTTGACATTTTGTATTAGTTATTTTTTACAAGTCCCATCAGTTTCTTATGAGAAACATTTCATTGTCCTCGAGATCCCTGGGCGAGCATGTAGAAGGTTCATGATTGCTTTTATCTTTTGCTGCTACAAGCCTCTAAGCCTTCAACCCCTTCTTCCCATGAAATGAAGGACAATCCCTTCTTGGTTCAATACACCTGAAAATCCCAAAAAGTAAGGAGATGAGGGGATAAAGTGTGGAAAGTGGAAAGTATGGTTGAGAATGGCACAATGACTCATCAAGAGGACCTCCCAGTAGAAAAACTATCCCTAAGGGTGACCTACTTACTAGGGAGAAATGTCAACCACCAAGGTGACACTACCGGACAAGTTGTCTCTCGGTACTCCATGTTTGCAACTTGAGGGCCTTGAGACATAATCTCTTTAGTTATCCCTAGGAATTGGTATGATTATACCTAGCATGACTTTCTTGTTATCCCTAGGACAGGTTGTATGATTATACCTAGCATGACTTTCTTGTCAAGAAGGTTCAAGTAGGATAATTGTAGGTCATGTTGTGTGTTTCCTTTATGCATCTTGATTGTACTTTTTTACTTGCTTATTTTCAGTTATCGCTTGATTTTATGCATTTATACTTAGTTGCCTTTTGATTTAATCTTGTCTAAAAAAGTGGTATATGTATGATGAACTAAATATTTTTGTGGCATTTCATTTATATTTTCCATATACCAGAGGGATCATATCCCCCTACCCTTTTGTTGCTAATGGTTTCATGGTGAGATGTTGCAAAATTTTTAGATTGATGCAGAGTGCAGATCTTGGAGTTCCAAGGACTATTGAGGTTCTCATGTTCTCTGCGGTGAGCACATGTCTCCATGTTGGAGCCAAATGTTACCCCCTCACAACCAAGGGTAACTATAGGGTTTTTTTTCCTATGATCCATATCATAGACAATAGTCCCACAGACGAGATCCATAGTTCTCCACAGAAAATTGACCAACGATGCTTCTCACATTTTCTCAGCTCACTCTCATCTAATGATTACAATGCTTGACATACACAAGGTACCTTGTTTCATTGTTTCATATTGAGAGTTAATTGTTTATGTATTTGACATGAAAGTAGTGACCATAGGCTGAGTTGGATAATGTATCATGATGCTCTAAATTTGTGCCTTTTTCCTTGTTTCACCTTGGTGGTCATCATCATCCACTAGATAAGCGTTGTCACTCTTGGTTAGAGTTGTACTATTGGGGCTCTTTGATAGGGGTGACAATGTCCATATCCTGACCCATACTTAACATTTTCCGTCCTTCCCTATTTCCATTGTCCTTTTGGGTTTATCGTCATATGTCACACATATAGGTTCATGATTTATAATTTCATGAGAAGAAGGGGCTTGAATGCTCGAGGTTGATGTAGCTAGATATAAAAGAAAACAAAGAGTAAGATGCAAAATTTAAAATGCAAAGCAAATGAAAAGAAAAGAAATGTTTAAAAACTCAAAGGAAATAAAAGTATGAGCAATGTCCCCTCGTTATGAGGTCATCACCCCAAGTCCTATGCAATGAATGCATATCTAAAAAGGATTAAATAAAGTAAAACAAAAGTCAAAAGCTAAAAAAGGTCAAATGAATAAAGAAAAAGACAAAAAGGTGTTTGGAAAGACACAATGCTAAGAAAAAGGCGACTCATCGCATAAGCGTGTTGATTTTTCATAAGCATTAGGTTAAGCATGAAGTTCATTCCATTTTATCATTTAACCATAACCATAAATGTTGCAACAACCAAGATCACAAGAAGCAGCACCATGCACAAGAACACAAAATGTATCCTGGGAAACCCTTTTGAAGGGAAGAAAACCCAGCCAAATTCTTTGCTATAATCTTCAAGAGAAAGACCTTTACCACCAAGAAAGACCTAGCACACAAGATGGTGCTCAAACCCTAGAACTCTAGCGCCCAAGAGAGGTGCACACCTTTTGCCAAAGAAGTGTACTTGCTGAAATTTCCAAACTCCACAAGAAGGATATGTCTCTACAATGGGAAATTCCCTTTACTTATATTAGACTTGTCCTATCAACTGAAGTGTCTATTGGCACAACAGGGCCAACCTCTCTAAGACATAATATAATTATTATAATTAATATTATCCTGATTAATTATCCTTTACATTTATTATTAGACACATTAAGTTAGGGCTGACCTGTACCCTTTACATAACAATTAGGGTTACAGGTAGGTCTGACTCTTGAACAATATATAGCAAAGGATCTGATACACCCACTAGTGCTCATCCACTAGGGGCACATCCATAGGGATGTCATAGCTCTGATTTATTGCATTACACAGAAGAACCAGATTTTCACACGTTCACCTGTGCTCGTCCATAAGCACGTCCACTCTACAAATCTTCTTTCTCACTGCCACACACAGGAGAATCATCTGGAGTCTTCTCGTCAACTCTACTGCTCAGAGGAAGTTAATACATCATCTTCATTTATGTTCTCATGACGATGCACCCAACACTTTGGGATTTCACACGTTTACCTTGTGCTTAGCCACAGGCACGTCCTAACTCAACAAATCGCCTTTCCCACTGGATAATCATCTGGAGTTCTTCTCAACTCTCTAAATGGAGGAGGTCATCTCTAGATTCCCAGCTTTGTCTCAAGCAGGAACCACGTACCCTTCTTAGGGGCTTTCTCTCAAGTTTGTAAGCTGAGAGAAAGACTTCACATAGGTGCAATGATCCACACCTCACAAGTTTGTAAGTTGGAGAATGTCTCACGTAGCTACAATCATCAACAAAGCGCTCCCTCATTACAAAGGCACTAATGTGGATGAATATCTTACATAATCTCACATCACTATACAATACTACTCATGGAGTCAAACCCCAAACCATACCATCTATCATTACGCATGCTCATTGATAGGTTTCTTGGGAAATATTTCTCTTCTTGGGTACTAACACATGTAATAGGGGCTAATGATAACCCTCCCATACCTAAACTTGGAAAATGGTGTGAATTCTATGAGTTATTGTGAATTTTGAAGATGATGGTTAATGTGATCAACCTAATGGCATTTACATTTGACATGACTCACTTTTTATGTTGCATTGGACTTGTATGCATGCCTAGTTTTATCCCTAACTTTTACTCGTTTGTAATCTGTTTAAGGAGTTAAATTGTATAGTTGTTATAGGGTATCTTATATTGCAATTTACTTATCTTTTATACAAGTTTTATAATAGCCATAAGTAATTTTCAGATTTGTCTTGTTTGGGGATTGTTTTGCATTGAATAATAACTTGATAAACCCCCCCAACTCAGCCTTAAAGCATATCAAACCTAAATCTAAAATTTATCTTGAAAAACCACTGAATCCATAATTTGCTAAGTATACCTAGTTGGAGGCAAATTGGGTAGCTACATAGGAGTCCTTAAACTTAATTGTGTCTTGCCTTAGAATTCCTTGAAGCTACTAGGGAAGCCTCCCTTGTGTTGGATTTATTCTTCACTAAAACGAGGGAAGTTGTTGTCTAGGTGACAATGGTAACACTTCCAATTTTCCACTCATTTTGTACCTTGTGAAGGCTTTGTACTAGGGTGCAAGATCGTGTGATGATAGAAAACAAGGCTAGCCTTAAATTGGAAAAAAATAACCTAGCCTGACTTTGAAAACAAAAAAAAAAAGATGATATTATTATCTATCTTTCAAATCCATCACTGATCTATGTAGTACTTAGGCCTTCACCCACTTCAACTTCCTCTCATGGTGACTTTGATAAATACAATTGAATCCAAATCATTAAAATATTAAATTTATTTTAATAATACAAATCATCAAGCAATCACACTAATATAAACTTTTAGATTTTACATGTAAAGTTATAAAATTCAAAATAATAATAATGTCATATAATATTTACATATGAAATATACAAGTTCAAAGTAATAATAACGACATATAATATATATTGATAAATATTATTAATAAATACAAATGAGTCCAAGTCATCAAATAATTATTAAAATTTCAAATTTATACAAGTTCAAACTAATAATAATGACATATAATATATATTGATAAATACAAATAAGTCCAAGCCATCAAATAATTATTAAAATATATGGCTATCCATATAATGTTCAAAAATTCAAATATAAAGTTAAATAAAATTCAAATTAATAATAATTACAAATCATCAAACAATCACATAAATATAATATAAAATTTAGATATTACATATAAAAAATCATAAATTCAAATTATGACTTTGAATTTATCCAATAATGCATGCAAATATCCAACTCCCCTTGAACATATTCAAGTATAATGATAACAAAAACAATGTTAATAAAGGTGGAAATTATGAAAATCTTTACCAATAATGCATTGTATTGTAGATCTCCAACTCGCCCTGAACATGTTCAATGTATAAAGAGAATAAAGACCCTGTTAATAAAGGTGAGAATCATCGGAATCAGATAAAGCCGATAGATCGTGTATTTATGTACATATAAATATCAAATCATATTATCTATGTCAAGCACTCAGCGTACAAATGGTTCAGATACGTAAGCAATGACACTGCGCACTTAAAACAGATAAGTTTTCCTTGCACTAAATGATAACATAAATTAATACAAGTGTGGATGTATGGAAGAATGCACAAACCCTGGAGCAGTTGGGTAGCGATTAAAGCAGACACCAATACCAATCACGGAATATTAAACTAGTAGCCTTAAAAGGATGACAACACAATCTTCATGGTTGCAAGTTTACTACGCTTCTAAGTTCTGCTATTTCATTTTTTTTGGGGGACTGTTTGCATCCAACAAGTGTTAAGGTTAAATTGTTAATATTTAAAAATTAGCAAACGATAAGCATCGCACTACGGAGTATTTATTATAGTCAATCAATGGGTGAACTAGTTCCTCGGAAATGTCAAAGACAAATTCGAAACCAAAACATATACGATATTAAATTTCTTTGTTGACCCAAAATTTGAAAAGGATATCCATCGACCTCAAAAGTCTTCCCGGCCGCCACGGTAAAGATTAAATTAATACGCATGTATGAAGTATGATTTTAAATGAGAAGAAAATATTGTAATATGGGAAGGATGGAATCGTCAATTGCATGATATCAAAGTGTGGTCATGGTCATCGTCGTCGGCACTCAGCTTTACCAGAGTGATAAACACAAACGGTTGACTGTCGAGATTTAACGACTGCCTGCCGTCACTTTGACGTCACTTTCCTTTGACCCCACGCAGTCCAGCCCACGAGGATATGGAGCGAAGTCAGTAGTTGCTAAAAGCAATTCAAAACAATAGGAGAATGTAAGTAGTGTATCAATGCTATAAGCTACATTTTAAAAGTGTGTAGTTTGACATTGTGTTGTCATTTGAATGCTCAAAACTAGAGATGCTAGTTTGACATTGTGGTATTATGATTTTATTTTTCAAGTTAAGGCAGATCTTCTTCTGCAAGCCTGGCATAACGGTATCTTTACTGTCAAAAACATCCAGCCTCCAGACTTTCCTACTTCCCTTGACCCAGACCTGCATAATCACTTCGAATTGTCAGCGGTTCTTATCTTTGATCATGTAATGGCTGTATTCAAACCACAACCATGCACTAGATTGTTGAACCAATGTAGTCAAGGTGCATGGATGCAGGGGTTCGTTGGGGTGTTCATTACGTGTATCTGTGTGTTAAGACGCCCTTCTAATAGGGGTTCAACCCCCATAAAAGTTGTTGCAGTGGTCAATAACCTCACCAAACTACAGCTGTTACAAGGGTCCACGCCCCTATAAAAAACTGCAGACAATCCCATGATAGGGAATACACTCCAAATCTTGTCAGCAAATGCAGGGTGCATCGTCCCACACTTAGGTGCAGGCTGAATGCACCCCAGGAGTGGGTGCGTGCACCATGGCTACACGTCATAACAGAGGCTAGCAAAATTTTAGCGCTGTGCATGTTTTGTCAGCAAATTCCGTTATTCAGCTTTTCATAATTGCTAATAATGCCATGTTTAAAGTCAGGAATCTCTAAACTCAATCAATCCACTACCAAATAAAGACATTGAGATACTTTGGATAATTGTCTGGTATGCATGTTCAAGATAGATTCTCTTTGATTGCAAGTGACACTCCTGAAACATTGCATACATGCAGGTGATTCACGTGTCTAATTGGATGACAGAAATCTATAGACCAACATATAGCCTAAACCTCATAGAATTTATGTCGTGAGATTTGGAATGAATTTAGAGCGATTCTAGAGGGCTTTGTGCATTTCCATTACTGAATGAAATTATATTAATGTCCACTCGTGACCAAAGAAAGGTCAATGGGACTGAAGAGTCAAGAGTATGGCGGTACATATTACAAATAGCAAAATAAGCAGTGCCTAGTGCATCTCCTAAATAACAAATCTAGGCTGACAACAATGCACGAAGAGAAATAGATATTCCATCGTGAAAGAATGTACAATTTGTCAATTGCCATCTATTCCAGGTCAGCATCTTCTAACTTCATCCACCACAGCTGGGTCAAATTCAGATATACACTGTGTGTTGAAAATTACATTGCCTGATTAGTTGAACAACTACTCATGGTAATCTTGATAAATGATCTTTAACATGATATATGCAAACTTGCTGGGAGTCCAGCAACCAAGAAGTATGACAAGGTGGCATTCACACAGAATTCTTTTGTTATTAAATAAAGGCTGCATGTCATCAGCATTCCTGAAGATGCATGGAAAAAAGGCATTCTTCAATTGAGTATCTCTCAGTGGTTCTCTATCACTCATATAATTGCTCCACATTAATGTACTCAGGTATATATTTATAATAGTTCAGCAACTAAGAAATCAGATCTACAGTTTGTGAACGTAATACTGAGCCACCAGCCATTAACCAAGAAAGCATAACTTTGCAATTAAAAACTGCAATGATACAAATTCAAAAATGATTCAACTTTCCAATATAGGTTATAAATAGAACATATAGTAACCTGGAATACATTAAAATTTAAATACTGATGGGCACATTTCCTGTGACTGCTTCAGCTTTAACACTAGCCACAGAGGATATCATAATGATCTTAGTAATCATTAAGTTTCGATTTATCTATATTCCTGAAATATTGCTTGAGCAACAAAAAACTGCGAAATGCTTCTTTTGCATCCAAGTTGAAAACCAGTACAACAGTGAATGATTTTGAATCTTACAACATGATCCCCACAGGAATCCTCAGATTTATATTTATGATGAACCTAATGCTTGCAGACCACTTGAACATGATTCACAGATAGATGTAATGAGCCTCCGTTGGCCATCTTTGAATTGCATTGCCAGGTTTACATCCCAACTACAATCTTCGCTGTAACGGTTCATGGTTCAAGAGAAAAAAGGGTATTACAGACAAATTCATCAATATAATGGATTAATGATTCTAATGAACAGATATGAAATCATATATAAATATGGAAAGTATATTTCTAACCTGCTAAATTCATTAGTTTCATCCATCGAGTCCAGCATAGGTTTCAAGATTGATAGGATAGCTTCTAGCACAGCTGCTTCATTCTCCTTGCTTATCTGCAGACTTAAATGATATAATCACTATCTTCTATTAAAGAACCACCATTTCTACTCTAAAATTGAAAAAGGCAAGAGAAGAAAGAATCTTACAATACTTAGTCTAGGATATCTCTGCAGCAGTTGCAGGTCATCCTCTTCCAAGAAAGCAGTACGGAGGGCTGCTAGCAATCGTGATGGCAAACCATATCTATTTAGTTGGCTCTTGGACAGCCACGTTCCACGAACCATGTGAGATATCTGACACCCTTTATGAAGTGACTGGTTGTTCGAATCCAACTGCTGAGGTAAGTCCAGCTCTGAAATTAAAAGCACAGTTTATTTCTGATAGTTTGTTGGAATCAGCATAAAAACATGCAAAAGCCTTGATATTCAAGTTATCAATTTGGTACCCCTAGCTGCTTCCATGTAGGATTGCTCATCTATTTAAATAGATTGCTCTTTTACTTTGTATAATTTTAGCAGTACAAATAGCATATTTGTAGAAATTTCATGTTTTCCAGACTTTTAAGACTTTTAATACAAAACAAAAATTTCACCTCTTTGACTAGAAGTTTCCCTAATCTTAACTTTGTGAATTCAGCCTTAGGGCTGTTATGAAATATAAAATAAAACAGCAGTGGAAAGAGAACAATTATTCACTTCCCAACAGCCCAATCTTCTAGGCAATTGAAGGAGAAAAGATACTAAACTGTTTAGATAAGTTTCAGCCCTTTAGGGTAGCTTATCACACACAAAGAAAATCCGAAAATTCAAATTTACAGTAGTTATAACAGCAGTAAAAATGCAGATATAGCAGCAGCAAAACAGCCCTTAAATTCTTCAATGATGATGTCAAATCATTCAACAAATTGTTCTTTTACTTGTGTAAAATCATCAAGAGTCAAGACATATATAGCTATAAATAACAATACATGAAGAACATATATGGCTGAAAATCAAATCTGGAATTTGTACAAGTTTTGGACAGCTGAAAACTTCATTAATATGCTCAAGATGAAGTTCGTGTACATACCATAGCCTTCTCTCAAGGCCAGTACAAACCACTAGCTCTCCAAATCCCTAGTTAGAGAAAATAATGAAAACCCTAGTTCAACCAAGGAGCTCCAACATGCAAAAATCACTTCAACAAGTCCTCCAAGGCAAGACGTCCTTTCTAGGAAAGTGAACCTCTCTATGCGGCCATCATGAAGGACGTCCCCCAAGCTGTCAAGAGAACTCCAACACCCTAGGGAAGAATACCAAGCTAGCACCTATGTGAGGTCAAGCTGTCTCCACCGGGCAAATCCATCACAGACAATCTCCCATATGCCAATCCATCTCCGACTATCCAGGGGTTAAACATACATCATGTACCCCAAGTCTCATGAAGCACCCCAAAACATGGTGTAAACACTTTCGGAGTAACTCCAAAAGCTAACAAAATTAAATTTGTGTCACACCTTGTGTGATTTTGTATGACAGTTTGAAAAAAACAACTAACAACAAAAAGTAATAGAATCACTATTGAAAAAAATATCATCAAAAGGGCAACCTTTTCATAAACATCCAGGTCTTCTAGTAGAACATTTCAATTGAAAATAACAGTGTGATTATGCAATTGTACAAAATCCAAGCAGTATTCACTGATAATACATCAATTTTTATACAAGCATGCCTTATATCAATGATCATGCTTCCAATTTAGTTGGAACTAACACATAGATAAGGCCAGAATGAATCACACAAATAGAGGAGCAAGTCAACTAAATTTACAGTAAGCATCAAAAGATGTGAGGTGACCACTGAGTAACTAGCCCTCAATTTTAAGACATTCAAAGAGGTAACAAAATCAATGGTAAATAGCAACATGGAGAGTGACTGCGCATGTGTGTGTATGCATGAAGAGAACTAACAGAAGGCTAAGAAGCTTTAAATTGCCAAGTTAGACCATAGTACAAATACCCACAAAAATAAAAGAAATAAACAATTGAAGAATGGTCCTTGGTTTTTTACATCAGTGAAAAGTATGAATTTTTTCTTGTAGAAATAAGGATCATATAGAACATTAAATGTGATGACTAGTAAAACACCCTGGGAACTACCTCATCCATCAATATTTTTCATTACCTTAAATGATATCAGAAATTTGCTGACACCAAAGCCAAGAAGTAATTTTATTGTTGGATGCGGGACCAATTTGGGGTCCAACTCCTTCAGTCATGCTCTCTCTTTTTTGTAAATTGTTCATCATTTGCTCTTAAATATTTAAAGAAAATACAATCTAGTTTCCTATGCATTACATTCTTCAATCTCATCTGTTTTATTTCTTTTTAAGTGTGTGTGTTCTAACTTCTCTGTCAATCTCCCTGGACATTCTTCAATTCCTTATATGAATCCCGACTCTCCATGTGCCCTCATGGCACATGCTGTTTGAAACCCAAAAGAGAGATCTCTTATTTAATCTTTACTTGTGTGTGTAAACACTAATAGGTGATCCCATTCATGCACAACAGAACAAAAACAAACAGTTGGAAACCACAGTTTGCAAAAAACAAGAACATTGCAAACTTCAAAACTAAATTCCTGCCATCTGCATCTTGCAATTCAATTCTATTAAACATTGAACATTTTAGAGTTTACAGAATTCAGCTCAATGGACCTCGAAGGATCTTACCACTTGTTCTCTCAGCCATCTTCATTTGAAATCCCTAGAAACGTCACCTGTTTTCACGTGGTAGTTTGTCTTGATTCTACCTTGTTCAAGTGTCAGAGGTCTTTCCCCCTCATTCTCCAGGTTGATCCTATCTTTTATAATGGTGACATTTCAGTTGCCACTGACAATTTGTCCAGAACAGTCCAAAGTTGTCAATTCAGTTTTCTCCATCACTATGTAATGATCCATGGTTGTTTTATATTTCTTTGCCAGTGTTCATGTTTGATAGTTGCAATTTGCAAGTTTTATCTTTTTGTGGAGGCTAACTTGTCCTGTAAACCTGTTTTGTAGGTGTTTTCATTCTGCAGTGGTCTGATTTGTTCCACAACCCTGTTTTGAAAATCTTGTCTTTCTGCAGAAGATGACTTGTTCGTCAACTTTAATTTTGCACATAACAGATCCCTGCAGAAGCACTTTAACTCTATGTGTTCACACTTCCATTTAGTGGGTGGCAGCCCCCCAAAACAGAACTTTACCTACACAAGTTTTTTTTTCTGGGTCATGGACCCCCACAACAGAACCTGGGTTTCTCATCTGCACTTTGCAACTAAGTCTTGGTTGGATCAATTCATTTTCCAATTTAGTCAATATAACATTTCTTGTTTTCCAATTCGAGTTTGTTCTCAATGATGCTATATGTTTCCATCCTTATACACACTTGCAAACGTGAGCTAAGTCCTGCTCACTTAGTGTGTCCTTGGATGTAATGATCCCAAGCCATTATGCAAGGATCAACACGGTTTTGGTGTCTTTTTAAACTTTTCTGGTTGTGGCATTTCGTCAAACACTTTGCTGAATTACTTGTTTAGATGTGTTTACTTGCAGGATGGCCTCTTGATTTCGGCCCAGGGTTTACTGATGTGTTATACATGTGTGTTGCAGCAATAAACAAGAAGATATAACCATGGCACATACCTCGACCATATGCAATATGATAGACAAGCCAAAACATCTCAAATATGATTTTATTCATGAAATAGAGGACCCTGCTACAATGAAGATGCCGATCTGGAATGCTCAATAGAGGGCTCCAAGATAGAAGTATGAGCTGCTACAAAAAGCTCCCGACAATACAAAATAAGCCTCCAAAGGCTGGATAAGAGATGAAGACCAATACCAAGGTAGATCTGGATGTATGAAGTGCAGAAGCCCTAACTGGATGATGCCACGTCCTGCTGGAATGCTGAAGCTCCTCAACAATTCGGCCCTGCTGCCAAATGTGTCCAATCACCCCAAGAAAGATGCCAAACAGTAGATCGGGTGATGGCAAGAACAACCCAGGTGCCTAAATCTCCAAGATCACTCTCAAACCCTATGGATCTGAACCTCCTCCAATGTATGGTGCGCCCTCCTGGATGGTTGAAACCTTAATAATTCGGCCTCTCTCCTAGAGACCTCCAACAACTCCACCAATCCACTAGAATGATACATCGGGGAATGACAATGAAAACCCAGGTGCTCAACTAGGCCAAATGCCTACTAGATCCTTAGATCTAGCTATCCTCCAAGATGTGGTGCGCCCTCCTCTTGGGAAATCTTCCCACTCTCAATACTGATGAATCCACCACCAAAACACCTCCGGAGTCCACCAAGAATAATGCTATAACACCTGCAAGGGAAACTCAATACCTGGAATTCCCAAAATCGCCTCTCCTCAGCTAGGACGAATCCTCCCTCAATGAATGGTGTGCCTCTCTTGCTGGAAACCCTAGTTGGTGCGCCCTCTCTCTCTCTGCCCCTGCAACTGATGTAGAATCCTCCTGCAACTGAGTAGATCTGGAACTAGAATGGTGTGGGAGAGTATTGCATCTCCGAGACCAAGCTTGGGACAAGCTAGGTGGAATCTTTCACCACCGAATCGTCCTCTAGGGTTTGTTAAGTCAAAACCCTCAAAACCACCAATGCTAGGCTCACTAGCTAGAAGCCAAATATGAAAATATGATCATACATGAATGCATGAGTAGAGGCCCTTGCCTTTCCTTTATACTTTTTGGCTCACCTGTCCCTCTAAAGTGACTTCCATTTTATTAATATTTAATTAATTAATTAACCTTTTTACCTCTGAAAAGCTCCTTATCTCTCCCTGTGGCTTCCCTGGCCATTGAAAGTCACTTCTCACCATCCCATCCTGAAGTGTTCCTTCTCCCGATTCCAATGAGTTATTACACTGAGAGGTTCCTCCAAGTAATGTGCCCAAAATGACCTCTTCAGTGAATTCAATTAACTTATAGCTCAAAATAGTCAAAATCATGGAAATCGTCGGAATGCAACGAAACCAAAGCCAACCTGTGCGGAATGGCTCATAATGATGGAATATGATGAGCAATGCAAACTGGACCCCACAATGCCTCTGAATAATCCCTGTACTCGCTATAACATCCATGTGGCTACTTTGGTCATCATAAACCTCTGCACTGTGATGATGTCCCAAAGTGGGGACATTACATTGGAGGCACAATGCCTAGGTTCAAAGCCCACTGTCACCTCGACTTGAACCTCTTCCGTCTAGGCTTTACTCCTAGGGAAGCCAAGGGGGGTAGACCCTAGTTACTATCTGAGATTAAAGATTAATTCTAAGAGTTGGTTTCAATTGGTTAAAGGTTTGGGGGAGATCTAGCCTATATGCAAAAGCAACAATGCAATGTGCAACAATTCAAATGTAAAGCAAACCATTTCCTAAGACAACTAAAGACTAGTGCCTAAGGTTGGGCAAGGGGTCAACTAAATATTAAAGGAGATAGATTTTGCAATAGTTACACAAGATTACAGAGAAACTAAATCACAAAGAGAACAATATTACAAGATTAGATACAAATATAGAACAACTAGATACAAAGTTACAAAAGAAGATCTAGGAGATACAACTAAACATAAGATACATGAATGATACAATTATGAACAATGAGATACAAACACTAACTAGGTTGCTTGATTTGTGCAGGAAATAAAGATGTTTCAAATGGAAAGAAATTACCAACACATCAAGCTAGCATGCACAACAATAGAGTGCCTCCAAAGGATGCACAACTCTATGTGACTGCTTTCAATGGCAACACCAACAACACAAACCCAACAATGAATTTGCCTCCTGTTATCCCCCACTTTCAGGGATAACTAGGAGATTATGTCTCGAGGCCCACAGGTCTTAGACATGGAGTATTGAGAGCCAGATCGACTTGAGCATGGCCCTGGAGGGCCCATCTTTTCTCCCTTTCAGCGCCTCCACTTTGTCAGCAACATCAACAGCATCCGTCACCTTCGGCTTGGTCCTGCATCAGAAATGGTTCTTGCTCCATGAGGTAATAAGTCTGGGATCATGGTATGTGTCACTCTGATCCTCAAAACCTTTGAATATGTGCATTTGATTCCTTTGTTTCTAACATGTACTTGGATCTTATGCTTGTCCACTTGACCATGTCTGGGGGGAATGACAGGATGCCCTAGCAAGCCTGTGTCCATAGGTTTTGAGTTTCCACTGGAGGGATTTCTGAAGAGCCATCGTATGTTCCCGTCACACATACCACTTTCCATCTTATTTCCCGCTCACCCATCCCATTACCTTGGTCTGGCCATAGGGTTGATCATTTAGGGGTTGTACCTTACCTTGTGGGAAGAATGGGCTAAAGGCCTGGGGGGTAAAAGTAGCTGACAATAAAAGCCTAAGAATAAAACCTCGAGATGCTTCGCCCAGGGATCCTCGAGAAAGCAATAAAGGGCTTCTCAGCAAGAAACAGAGGGACCCGTAGAAAATAAATCAAGACCTAGTTGAGGGATGGGGGGGTCTCATCACGAGCCAGCTCATTAGGTCCATGGGTGTCTAACGGTATGACGCTACCATCATCTGGTTACCACGCCAGGGTAGTGACTCTTGGTTGCATGGCCAAGAGAAAGGGGGTCTCATCACGAGCCAACCTTCTCATTTCCGTGAAAGTACTTGTGGGTAACATTGTCACTTCTGGTCACCAAGCCAGGGCAATGTCCCTTGACTAATTTCTTGAGAGAAAAAGCAATAAAAAGATAAAAAACAATAAGACAAGACCTGGTTAGAGGATAGGAGATCTCATCACGAGCCGGCCTATTAGGTCCATGAGCATCTAGCGGTGTGACACTACCAACATCTGGTCACCACGCCAGGGTAGTGGCTCTTGGTGGCATAGCCAAGAGAAAGGGGGTCTCATCACGAGCCAGCCTTCTCATTTCCGTGAAATGTTTGTGGCTAACATTGCCACCACTGGTCACCAAGCCAGGGCAGTGTCCTTTGATTAGCATCTTGGAAAAAATAAAGATTAAAAGGCATAAATGGGCTTGGAAATATTTGCATCCATGACAGGTGCAGCTCACCCTCCACAGAGGCACCCACTGGTAAGCCATCCCTGCTATCACTGTGCCTTTTGCCCAGGCATCCCCATCCACCTCACCCACCTACATGACTTGGATTTAATCTTTTCCAGAAACATCCCTCTACCAGTAGACACTAGCTCGATAGAACGTCCTGTCACTTTCCCCAAACTTGTCTTGCAGACTTGTATAATCTCTTTGAGCACTAGACTAGGGTAAAGGGGTTTTATGCACATGTTTAATAAATATTGATGATTAGAAGTGATTGACATTGTTATGATCCCTGTGACTTATGAGCCCATGGAGGGCCTAGCTGTTGATGTGTAGGATAATGCTCGACGGATAGGTACCAATGGACAGGTGCACATGGGGAGATGATCAGTTCGGACCTCCATGGGGTTGAAGAGCTCACCCGATGGATGTTGAGACGCCAACAAGGGGAAGAGACAGGGCAGAGCATTTGTACCAGGGAAGAGGAGAAGAATCCACCAGAGGCAGCTGAGCAGACTTGTACCTAGGGGGGTTGAGCCCTCTCCACAGGAACGTTGGCCTTGGAAGCCCCTGGACGTCTCCCAGGAAGCCCATGACGTCACCCAACACTATGGACGTTTTGGGAGGCAGCTTTGGTAGTTTTGGCATGTGTGGCAGCTTGGAGAAGCCCAAGGAGGGCTAACGTTTCACTCCTGGAGGCTGCATTTGCCCTAAAAGGGGCTAACGTCACCCTAGAAAGGGGATGACGTCCTTCTATTGCTTGATTAGGGTTTTAATTTAAACATTTGATGTAAAACAATATGATTTTAGTATTTTGGCCTTGTCGGCCTTTTTATGACCTAAAAAGTAAATTTAGGTCATTGTACTGTATAAATTGAGGGTTTTCACCTTCATTTTTTGGCATCATCTCTCACTCACTCATTAGTGAGGTCTGAAATTTGCGCCATTTTTGGGGTTATTGGCTGAAATTGTGAGGCACATTTGTTGAAGGAAGACATTTATGGACTTTTATTGGCATTTATCTTGGTGGAAGGTGTTACAACTAGGGTTTGCTATATGATTTCTTGGTTAAATGTAAGTGAATTTCTGCAAAAATTCTTAATTGAATGGTTGTTGTATTGTTTTTCTTGCATTTATGGTTATAATTTGTTGAATTAAACCCTAGGTGACAAGCACACATTGAAGGTCCTTGTCTCATGTCCCTACCAAGGTTTTAAGCCATTTTTTGAAGTAAGATAGAGCCTTGCCTTAGCAACACTCTGTTGTTCTTCTTCCATGCTAGCCGTTTTTCTTATTTATTGAGCTAAGAAGGAGAAAATGCATCAAGGCCTAGTTCCCCTACACCTTGGTGAGCCGATTTTCCCTAGGGTTTGCCTAGTAAAGACTTGCCATAGCAACACGTTACTTGCAGACCTTCTTGTCTTAGTTTTATGCAATATTTTGAGCTAGTCGTCTTGCCATTAAGCTAAGGAAGGAGGAGAGAGCACTGAGGCCTAGTTCCCCTACACCAAAGTGAGCCTCTCTCCGCTAGGGTTTCATCCTTGAGGCCTTGCCATAGCAACACCTCAAGGTTTAACTCTCTTGTCCTTAGTCTTCACTATTATCATTTGATCCTTCAGCTTTTGCGTCCTCCTTTTGACTCCATATACCCTAGGAACGCACTGATCTAAGGCCACATGTGTTGAATAACTTGATCATACAACTTCCAATACCTTTGAACAAACCCTAACTATACTAACCCTAGCCTAGACTAACCCTACTAACCTTACTGTTGCCGTCATATTTCTTGTGCTATAAACACCTTTGTGCAGCTATCATTTTACTTTTAAAGCAATTGAATGATCTGTTAAAACATTAACTATGAAGTGTTAATTTGTTACATTGAATGCCAAGTTTCTTTGGCATTTATTGAGAAGTGATATTGTAACCATTGCTATTGCACAAACATTGACTTCGTCAATATTTATTGCTCAATTGCTTATTATCAGAAAAGTCATTGATTATATGAAGTACTAACCAGTAAGCAAGCTTGCACATGCAGTTTTATTGTTGTTATTGTCTCGGGCAGGTGATCTTATTGGTTATTACTTCCAATTATCTTTATTGGCTATAAGTTGGACATTATGATTAGGTGGTGACTTGTGAGGGGGATTATTATCACTTAGCCCTGCTAAACCTTTTGCCTTCTCAAAACCCCAGGTCACCGGGGACGTCTCCCCTGGGCCTCACCTCCCTAAATAGAAAGAACCCTCCGATCGAGGTGACAGTGGGCGGGATTGGTTCAATTACGCCAGTTTGATCTCTTTTCATCCATCTCTTATCCTAACTACAAACTGTGCAATAACACCTCCAAAGGATGTGCAACTTCAAGGAGGGGCCTGTTATCCCCGATAACATCGGATAACTAGGAGATCATGTCTCGAGGCCCACATGGTCCTAGACATGGAGTACCGAGAGCAGGAGCGACCTGAGCATGGTCCTGG
>JASDQU010306145.1:51904-65099 GCA_032191745.1 Picea mariana
GACTTCGTCAATAATAGCATTTATTAATTGCTCATGTATTAGAGATAGTCATTGGTTTTATGAAGTGCTAATCCACTGCAAGTACACTCTAGTTTTCTGTGTCTTTGTCTCGCAAGCAGGTACATTAGCAGTGGTGACTATCTTATATCGGGCATCAATATGTGGAAGGGTTTCCTTTTGACTTGGTCTTTGTTCATTCTCCTTCATTTACCCAGATTGCCTTAGGGACGTCTCCCTTGGACTTGCCCTCCTAAATAGAAAGAGCCCCCCATCGAGGTGACAGTGGGTGGGGAAGCTCCTGTTACGCCGGTTTCAAAGCCCTTGGCCCTTTCCTACAAACCGTGCGATAACAGGCTGAAACCCTGGTTTTACAGTCGAGCGTTCATTTCCTATTGCAGCCTTTGGGAGGCTTGATTTGTATCTCTTGGAGAATTTTGTATGTAGCTCCATTATTGTCTTGAAGCCATCTACTTTAGATCTGCTTCTCTATTATATCAGGTGCTTGCTTTCTTGTAATAAAGTTCAGTTATTTGCTTGTGGTTCCTATCTTGTGTAAAATTGATGATCTTCATATGATTACAATGATGCTTGTATAAATCTGTGACTGGATAACTGAATAAACCCTAAGGCGAAAATATTCAAGGCCAACCTGCATACACAACAGATAATAATCAAATCAGTAGTTAGTTAGCGATTCCAAGCAAAAAATTGGCTTGGGATCATTACACAATGTTCTCCAAGATGAAACCGCTTCATCCACGCCCTCTACCATCCTGACATATAGTTTCGCAGGTATCCCTCAATCCACTTCTTCATGATCTCGGTTTGTCCATCTACCTGAGGATGATAGTTGGTACTAGGTGTCAACTCTGTCCCTGACAGCTTGTTTCCGTCCTTGTACACACTTGCAAACATGAGCTAAGTCATGCTCACTTAGTGTTTCCTCGGAGGCACAATGCCTACGTTCAAAGTCCACATTGTCACTTTGACTTGAACCTCTTCCGTCTAGTGTAACTCCTAGGGAAGCCAAGGGGGTAGACCCTAGTTACTAGATGAGATTTAGAGTTTAAATTTCTAGGAGTTGGTTTTAATTGGTTAAATGGTCAGGGGAAGTCTAGCCTATGATGTTAAGCTACAATGCAAGATGCAACAAATAATATGAACAGTCAATCCTTTTCCTAGGACAACTAAGACTAGTGCCTAAGATTGGGCAAGGGGTCAACTAAGTTGAAGGGAGATTCGTTACAAGATAGTTACAAGATTACAAAGATTACAACAAGGTTAGATACAATTAGATACAAAGATACAGAAAGAATATCTAAGATATACAGAGTTAAAATGAACTAGATACAATGGATACAAGATAAAATATAGATACTAACAAGTTGCTTGAATGTGCAGGAAACGAAGATACTCAAGATAAGATAACCATCAACACATCAAGCCAAGCATGCTCACAATAGATCTTACTCTATTGGACTGCTTATCAATGGCACAAAGACGAAAATCACTCAAGACCCAGTCAAGAGAGTACCTCCAGGTGGATGTGCAACTTCTTGAAAGATCACACCACAAATTATAGGAACAACAATAAATAGAAAGTGCGTGAAAAAGTAAAGTGTTCCAGATAAGAGATATAACCACTTAGATAATTAATCCACAATGCATAAAATGGCTTGCATGTAAATGTAGATATGAGATCAATGATCTTGCAAGTGTAAATATAAATTGCCAATAAGTTGTAGACCAAAGATTAAGTTATGTGGTTAAGTGAGATTTGTTTTACTCCTATCTAAGTGTCAACCCAATACTTTCCTCCCTAATTACCAAGTGATTGTTGGGTGCTCAAGAAGTGAGGCAACGAGGCCTACCCTAGCTCCACAGGTCAGTCCTAAGATCAGAGTACTCCTGGAAAGGACGTCGTGCGCCACGAGACCATCTCCAGCCTAGCACCTTCCATTGCCTTCCTCCGACCCCGTTTTAAATGGCGAAGATGGTTGGTAAATGTGCCCTATTAAGTCTAATAAATTTTAAACCTATGAGTTAAGTATTGAAGTGTGTTTGAGTGCTTAAAGCTTGCTCAAAATGCCAAAGTGTGTTACTATGAATTTTAGTTTCTGGAAAAGGGCCTAGGGGACCCAAAACCAAAATTGAAAGTTATTGAGATTGAAGCTCTTAAATGTGAAGTTATTGCATGTAAAACGTAAAGACTTTGAAATAACTCTAAAGCGATTATGACGATTAAACCGTCAAGATACCCATGTTTGCATGCATGTGTGTAAGATAAATACTTTAGAAATAAATGACTTGCATGCAAATAAATACGAAGATGTAAAAGATTCTAACTATGCCTCCACGGGCTCTAAGCTAGCATAGGTTATGTGAGATCTACTCTAGATGATTTTAGCTTTAAGCATGCATTGAGATACCACAACTAAACTAGCTAAACTATGAAGTAAAAGACAACAAATAAACTAAACTAAAGCATGAAAAGCAAAGACTGAAATGAAAATAATGCAAGCCACTCGGGTACCCTCCTTTGGGCTTGCTTACAACGCTTAGATTGAAAGAGAAAGAAGAAAAGTTGTTACCACTTTGAAAGGAGGTTCTTGGAGGTGTGTTGTGAAAAAAATTGGGCAACATGCACCCTTGACCTGGCGAGAACCAGCAAAAATTAGCGAGCAATTGCTCGCTGAAAATGCTGCAACACACTCACAACATTTAGGAAATTTTTTGTTTTGCAGTAGAAGTTTCCCACATGTAAAAACCAGAAAATTATATGAATTTATTGACCTATCTAAATAAGTTAGCACCCAAAATCTGAATATGACAAGAAGAGAAAGATGAACTGAAAAGCTTGTGAAGTTTTAGTTAAAGATGAGAGTAGATCCTTGCTAGGATCTATCTCAACAACTCCCTTTAAGATGACCTGCAAACTTCAAATAGAATGTGAGACAAAGTAGATAATGGACTGCACGCATTAATAACACAACAAAGTTAGTATTATAAATGAACAAAATGCATATAGGCCAGCAACTATAAGTTTACTAAACCCAGCTAAGCTAACAAAGTTTTACTTAAGCAATACTACTCAATGATCACAATAATATTCAAAGAGAAGAGCAATATCACCTCGCAAATAGATGGAACATGCAGACAAAGTCCAATACTCCCTGATTCCTCCAAAACAATTCATTTATTATCAATGGAAGAGGTTGTAGCAACAAAGTTGCTCCAAGCTCTTCAAGAACAAATGGATGAAGCAAAGTGGCAATGAGAGAAAGAGAGGGAGATGGAGAGAATTTGGTAGCATAACAATACTCAGAAGAATCTTTAGGAATGAGTGAGGAAGAGGTTTCTTAAATAGCATGAGAGGCCAAAGAGACCCCTCTTGGATCTCCGACAAATGTCACAAATCCAACCAAGAGAACATCCAGTTAAGGAAGGCATGAGGCTTTTAGGGTTTGAAGAGAATGGCAAGTAAGAAATGAGGTGGAGTGATGTGGAAGCATGAGGAAGGCGCATTGGCCAAGGAGAGGCCCACGTTTTGCTTTGAAATCAACCTTCCGCTTTCATGTGAGATGTTTCCATTTTTCACAGAGAGTGGGGGCGCAACTCCCAAAGAGAGGCGTGAGGCAAGTGGAGGAGTGTGGAGGAGTGTGTAGAGCACACTCCTAAGTGGGACGTAGATGGGTAAGGAGGGGCCCACGACTCATTTTAGAATGAGTTATTAGCTCACATGTGGGAGGGGGACGCATTCCCCAAAGGGGGCACAAATCCCAAGGGAGACTTAATTAATAAATGAGTTAGGGGGTGAGGGAAAGTTAGGAAAGGGTGTTGGGTAGGTTAGGGAGTCTCTCTCAACCATTATTCATCTTTACTTTACCTCAATTGCTCATTAATTACAAAATTGACATTTGCCCCATGTCTTGGGTTAGCAATTAAAATTGCTTTTATCCGACTAAGACTCCTAAGTGGACAAAACCCTAGCAAAACTTGTATGACTGAGTTGAAACTGGGTCCAAGGGTGTAGGGGGTCTCATTACATTTCTTTTGAGCACAAATACCCCTATCAAAAGCCCGAGGACCTAGCTTTTACAATTTTTCATCAAAATTAATTAATTAATTAATTAATTAAAATCCCAACCTTAGGAAATTTTGATTAATTAAAAAAAATCTATCCATACTCGACTAAAAATCATGAAACTTTTTGTGTTGTCTTACATGGTCATTTACATCATTTCTAAACACTAGCTACCAGAGGATGACTTCATTAGAACTCCTTTCACCACTTTGGTGGATTTATTACAAGTGGGAGTGAAAAACTCAAGGGAAATTAATAAGGCTGGTTAGGCCAAATTAAAATCCTGAGGATAAAAAACACTCAGTGAAAGGAACTCTCCTAATGAAGAAATCCTAAGATAACTAACCTAACCATGATCCATGCAGACCTATTACATTATTGACCCACGCAGGGGTGCGAAAATTTCATTTACATAAATGTGTGCTGGAGTAAAAATTGCCCCGTAGAACCAAATAGCCCTTGACTCGTTTGCATCTGATGATGCATATCTTCATGGTACATGGAGTTGACCCCCTAGTTGAATAGGCGATCAACACAGCCTAAACAACTCCTACCAAAATGTGTTGAGAAACTTGTTGTCACGGTCACTCACTATGTACCTCGAAAGACCACGAAGTATGAACACTTCCCTGAAGAATACGTCTGCCACCTAAGATGTGCTATACTCTGATGGAATGAAAAAGAAATCTACATATTTGGTCAACCTGTCTACCACCACGTAGATACAGTCCCTGCCATGTACCTTTGGCAACCCTGTAATGAAATCTATGGAAATGCTTTCCCATTTCTGCTCAGGAATCGACAGTGGCTGAAGCAAAACTGCAAGATGTGTAAGCTTCGACTTGTTCTGCTGACAAATCATGCACTCTCTAACATATCGAAGTACGTCCTCCTTGAGACCCTTCTAAGAGAATATCTCCCTCACCTTCCTGTAGGTCTTAAGATACCCCGGGTGCCCTGCTAGTGGTTCGTCATGTACTACCCTCAAAATCTTGTCCTTGAGTGAGAACTCGGGGACAAGATAGATCATGTCTTTGTAGTACAAGATTTCATCCACTACTTTGTACCTGTCATCCTGAATAATACCCTCCATCAACTCACAAGCAAAGGTATCCTTGGAGTACTCCACCAAAAGAATGGACTTCCAATCCGTTGAAATTTCAATCATGGAGAAGGCCGCAAGTCTCCTAGATAGGGCATCAAAAACTATGTTCTTCTTGCCCTTTACATATTCAATGTCAAAATCATATGCCTGCACTTTGCTTACCCACTTCTACTGCCTCTCGTTCAGGTCCCACTGCTCCAAGAAATATCTCAAGCTGTTGTGGTCAGTCCTAACCACAAAACGTCCTCCCACCAGGTATTGTCTGAACTTGGCTAATGCATGCATGATGGCCAACATCTCCTTATCATAGATCAGATAGAGCTTCTCTGGTTCCCTCAACTTTCTACTCTCGGAAGCTATCGGGTGTTGATTCTGCATCAATACCGCTCCTATCCCCTCACCGAATGCGTCAGACTCTAGGACTAAAGGTTGTGTGAAATATGGAAGCGCTAATACTGGGCAAGTGCTCATCACCTTCTTCATTCTGTCGAATGTTTCCTGTGCATCCTCTGACCATCAGAAGGTTCCCTTCTTGATGAGGTCTGTCAATGGCGCACCCAGTTGTGAAAATCCTTTCACAAAGCGCCTATAATAGCTACATATCCAAAAGAATCCTTGTAGCTTTGTGAGTGATCTGGGGGTGAGCCAATTTAAGATCGTCTGGATCTTCTCCTGATGCACCTTTACTCCCTCGACACCAATCACATGCCCCGGATAGAGGATCTTCATTAACCCAAACCCACATTTTGCCTCCTTGGCAAAAAGCGACTGCTCATCCATAATGGTGAGAATCTCGTCCACATGCTTCGAATGTTTCTCCCAAGTCCTATTGTAGATCAGAAGATAGTCAAAGAACACCAATAAGAACTTCCTCAACTGCTTGTTGAAGATATGGTTCATACATGAGTGGAAGGTAGCGGGTGCGTTAGTCAACCCAAAGGGCATGACTAGAAATTCGTAGTGCACGTAATAACATCTGAAGGATGTCTTATGGATGTCCTCCTCTCTGACCCTGATTTGATGGTACCCTTTATCGAAGATCAATCTTCGATATGTACACGCCCCATGTAATTTATCTATCAGTTCATCGATCTAGGCTATTAGGTACCGGTTCTTGATGGTATTGTTGTTCAATGCCCTATAGTCAATGCACATTCTCATCGTGTCATCCTTCTTCTTTACCAGTACCACTGAAGAAGCAAAGGGACTATAGCTAGGTCGAATGTGTCCCATCTCCGGCAACTCCTTTATGGCCTTCTCTATCTCCTTGTTAAACTTCTTCGAGTGTCGGTACAGTGTGGTGATCACAGGTTTCACCCCTTCCTCTACTTCAATGACATGCTCAAATCCCCTGTCAGGTGGCCACCCTACTGATAGTGGTTTGAATACCTTGTCATGATTTTCAATCAACGCCTGTATGTCCACATGATATTGTTGGCGATCCTTTGATGGCTTCTCCATGGTGATCAAGCACTCTACTGCGCAATTCACGTCCCCATGTCTTAAAAGGGCCTCCATGCATTGGTTAGACACAATCCTGAGAGCACCTGTTGACATACCTCTCAGGACAACTCACTAACCACCTTTGTCCCTGAATTCCATCCTCATGTCCTAGTAGTTCATATGGATATCTCACAAGGAGTACATCCATTGAACCCCTAACACCACATGGGTGTCTACCAAATCCACGATGTAAAAGTCATCGGTCAACGTATAGTTTCCCAATGTCACGTCTATTCCTCTAATCCTCTGAGTACATGTCATGTTGTAACCATCTGCTAATACCACATTGAATCCCTCAAAGTCCTTTGCATGGATGTGTCTCTTGGTGACAAGTGAAGCATCAATGAAGTTGTGGGTGGCCCCACTATCAATCAGTGTTGTAACTCTTTTCCCCTGCAAAATACCTCTAACCCTGAAGGTGTAATATTTGGGGACTCCTGAAAGTGTGGCAATGGTCACTCCCTTGGTGCTCTCTTACAATGGCGCCTGGTCTATAGTGCCAAGGTGTGGTGGCTCACCGCTACTCTGTCCACTGTCTTGTAAGTGAGTTATCTCATCATCACCATCAACCTCCTCATCAGAATCTACCTCAATGTAATGGACCTTACCTTTTCCCATACATCGATGACCCGGTTCCCATGGCTCTTTGAAATTGCAGAAAAGATTCTTCCTCCTCAACTCTCTGAGTCTCCTCATCTATCATGTCCTTCCCTTTCCATGGTTTGTGGGGAGGCATTGACACTTGACCTTTCTGAGGAATAAAGTTTTTTGTTGGTGTCTTCTTGGGGGTTGTGCCTACCATATCCTAAGTCTTCATGATAGCTTCTTGTAGTGTTTTCGGCCTGAAATCCTTCACCCAACCTCTCAAGGTTTCGGTTAAACCCTGCGTGACCGGTATCACCAACTTTTGCTTCGAAACATTAATTACCATAACTGCCATCCTTTGGAACTCTATGATGTATGCCTCTGGTGTACCTGTCTGCCTCAACTGTGCTAGTTCCTTGAAGTGAATCTCACAATCCTTTTTATCGAACCTGTCCATCAGCCTCTCGGTGAAATCCTCATATGATGTAATGTTGGAGTGCCCTATAGTCACTAGCCCATGGTACCACCACTCATGAGCTTCACTGTCATCGTGTTAAGCTAGAAGTAGGTGTCCAACTTATGTACCCACGCTCGGGTTGTGCACCTGTCAGATTCGTCGAAAGATGAGATAGTCATCTTCCCCAATTTGCGCAGAAGATCAAAATTATGCTCACTCTGGCCCATCCTGTTAGAATATAGAAGATTGTGCTCGTTTTACCATTGACGATACCCTCGTCACCCAACCATAGGCCGAAGCCACCCTCCGAGCACCTTCACCTTGACAGAGAAGAGAATCCTGGTAGCAATCCAATAGCCAAGAGAGGCTAATGCACCAAGCAAGAATAGAAACCAAGCTGATCAGATAATCCCACCCAGAGGCTAGCGCACACCTTCCCAGAGACTTGTGCACAAGCTGCTACTGCACCTGCGCAGATCCAGTTCTCTCTGCAATTGCTAAGATTTGTATAATGAGAACTGGCGCCCTGTATTTATAGTAGTCTGGGCAGTTTTACTGGGGCCGAATTCTCCTTCTGGGTACTAATAAATTCATTTTAAATATATTTCTGCAGCCGACAACTTGTCTAGGGTTTCCTTCATTTCTTTGTTTCCTTCCGAAATATTCTAATCTCATCATAGGTCACAATAGAAGTTCATACCTCCCAAAGCTACCATAATATTAACACACCCTCCTAGCTAGGGAGGTATGGTCTTGAGCACAACAAACCATTCAACTGGTAGCAACACGAGCACCATCATTATTATCCAACTGGATAATCTCCTATGACAACTGGTACAATATCAATTGATAGAACACACCTGTGTTTATTCAAGGTAGTACGCAACTACTCAAATCGTGACACAATCACAAACAGTGGAACAAATCCACCACAGTAGTATATCTCTACTGTCTGGAGACAAGCAGTCTCCATAACAATCATCTAATGCCAACCTGCACAGAAAAATATTATTAAAATAAACTAAATCATCTAGGCCAATCTTTCACTCACGTCTGTGAGATATGAAAGAATATCTGCCCTCAGTATAGAACATCAGCAATGGGCTATCTGCCCTATTCTTCTCAAACAAGGAAGAAGGATTATTTCTAATTTTTTAGCCTGGACCATTCCTCACCCTGGGCCATTCTTCCTACACTAATCAAAGTGCACCTTGGAGAGAATGTATAAACCCTAAGGAATGTCTGAGTCTAGACCATTCCCCACCCTGGGCCATTCCTCCTACACTAATCAAAGTGCACCCCTGAGAGAATGTATAAACCTTAAGGAATGACTGTCCCTGATTGCTGAGCCTGGACCATTCCCCACCCTGGGCCATTCCTCCTACACTAATCAAAGTGCACACTAGAGAGAATATATAAACCCTAAGGAATGACTGTCCAGACCATTTCCTCCGTCAACCACAAGAGGAAAAGATTGTCCTGTATCAACCTCCAAAACGGACCATTCCTCAAGTTAACCACAATGAGAAATCGTTGTCCGGCGAAGCGGGCCAGTCTTCTTAAGTAACCCTCAAGAAGAGAGACTGCCCTAGACCACTCCCCATGTTAACCACAATGGGAAGTCGTTGTCTATGATACATCAGCAATCAGACTACCTCCCATGTTAACCATAATGGGAAGTCACTATCCGTCAAAAATCTCAATCCACTTTCCGAACAGGAAAGAATCTGTCCAATTTGGACTATTTTTCAATTACAAAGATAAATAATATTTTCAGTGCTCCCTCCTAATCTGGAGAATCATTTATTCACAAAAATAAATGTTTTCAATAATATGTTTCAGTGCTTTCTCCTAACTTGGAGAGTCTTCCCTTTTAGCTAAGGGAGTTATTTCCACGATCCCCATCTTCTCTCGAAAATATGCAAACTTAATTCTGGATAGAGGTTTTGTCAGGATGTCTATTGTCTGCTCATCAGTGGGGATATACTTGAGCTTTACCTCTCCTTCCTGGACTTTATCTCGAATAAAGTAGTATTTGATCTCAATGTGTTTCGACCTTTCATGAAACACTGGATGTTCTGATAATCTTATACAACTTTGATTATCACAATATATTATGGTCGATTCTGGAATCTGATCAAATAAATCGAAGATTAACTTCCTTAGACATACTGCTTCTGTGCATGCTTCACATGCTGCCATATGCTCTGCTTTTGTTGTGCTGAGTGCGACAAACTTTTGTTTCCTGTTGCCCCAAGATATCATAGCGGAGCCCAAGCTGAAACACATACCTGAAGTGCTCTTTCTGTCTTCTGCACTTCCTGCCCAATCAGAGTCTATGAATCCATGAAATTTGATATCACTGGATGCAATATATCTCAAACCATAGTTTATTGTCCCACGAATATATCTTAGGACATGCTTTGCAGTTATCCAATGCTCTTGTCCATGTTCCACCTGGAACTGACTTAATCTATTTACAACAAGGAAAATATCTGGTCGAGTATTTACCAAATACATCAATGATCCAATTAGTTGTCGATATAGAGATGGATCTACTGGATCGGAATCTAGGACTTTCACTTTCCTTATATCTGCATTCATAGGAGTGTCCATGGACTTACAGTCCATCATTCCAAACTTCTGAAGGATCTTTATTGCGTACTTTCATTGTCCAAGGAATACTTCACCACGCTTCTGCCATACTTCTAGTCCCAAGTAATAATGCATGAGACCTAGATCTTTCATATCAAATTCAGAGGCTAATTCCTTCTTGCACAGGATAATGAGAGANNAAAGGTTTGGATCTGCATGACTCTTGGAGAAACCAAGTCTTGTTAGATAGTTGTCCATTCTGGCGTACCAAGCCCTTGAAGCTTGCTTGAGTCCATATAGAGCTTTCTTCAATCTACAAACATGAGTGTCTCTGGAATGTACCTCGAATCCTTGAGGTTGTTCAATATACACTTCTTTTTCAATAGCTCCATTGAGGAAGGTTGTCTTTACATCCATCTGATGTAGATTCCATCCCATGGAAGCGGCAAGAAATATGATAGCTCTGATGGAGGTATACCTAGCCACCGGAGCAAAGGTTTCGTCATAATCTTCTCCCTCCTTCTGGGAGAACCCTCTGGCCACGAATCTTGCCTTGTATTTATCCACACTTCCATCTGCTGCATGTTTGATCTTGTATTCCCATTTCGAGGTTACCACTGATTTTTCCTTAGGTCTAGGTGCAATTTCCCATACTTCATTTTTCATGATGGATTAATGTTCTTCCGCCATAGCTTATTTCAATTGTCCCTTTTGGACTGCTTCTTAAAATGTGGTAGGTTCTTCATCTAGAAGCTTTGTCATGTATGCTGCATAACTTGAGAATCTTTTCGGTCTTTTACTCTTCCTGGATGTTCCTTCTGGAACCTTGATTCTTTCTGCGTCTTGTAATGTAGCTTCAAGCCAAGCTGGTCGTTTCTTGGTCTTTGGTATGATATCTGAATCAATGTTCTCGCATGGCTCCATAGGATGATCAGGTTGATCCTTTTCGTTATTTTCGTTTACTGTGTTTTCTTCATTAGGTTCTTCAAGCTCTTCTTCTTCTATAATTTCTTCGATGGATTTCCTGAAGGCCATCCTTTCATTGAACGTTGCGTCTCTGCTAACTTCTATCTTGTGTTGTTCTAGAATATATATTCTATAGGCTTTGGATGAATCACTATATCTTACGAATATCCCCTTCTTTACTGAGGGTTCTAGTTTATTCCTTTTGTCTTTGGGAATATGAGGGTAAACTGGACATCCAAATATTCTTAGGTTTTCCACGTTAGGTTTCTTACCTGAGAAGGCTTCTTCTGGTGTCATGTCCTTCAATATACGATGAGGGCTTCTGTTCTGTACATATATTGCCGTCATTGCTGCTTCTCCCCATAGAAACATGGATAGACCTTGATCGTTCAATAAGGCTTTTACCATTTCTTCGATAGATCTGTTCTTTCTTTCAGCTACACCATTTTGTTTAGGATTATGAGGAACAGACAGCTCCCTCCTAATCCCTGCCGATTTGCAAAATGCAACGAACTCCTTCGAGGTGTATTCTCCTCCATTATCTGTTCTTAATGTCTTGATCTTCTTGTTCGTGAGGTTTTCTATTTCTGCCTTGAATTCTTGGAACTTGTTGAATACTTTGTCTTTTGATTTCAATAGGTATAGCCACGTCTTTCTTGAATAGTCATCTATGAAGATTACGTAGTAAAGAGATCCTCCTAGAGATCTGACTGGCATTGGACCGCAAACATCTGAGTGTATTAAATCTAGGATTTCCTTAGATCTGTTGTTGCTGCTTGGGAATGGTTTCTTGATATTCTTCCCAAGGGCACATCCCTTGCAGATTCCTTCATGTGCAGATTTCAATTCTGGTATTCCTTCAACCATTTTTCTGAGAAAGGGTAATGCTTGATAATTGATATGAGCGTACCTTCTATGCCAAAGCTCATTAGGGTTGAGTTTGTCATGTACTAGAGCTTCTTCATTTTGTTCTAGTAGTCTATACAGATTTCCTTCACGACTTCCAATAACCCTAGCATCCTCTATGTTGGAATTCTTATGCCATGATAACACCTTTCCATCCACAAAGGCTATTATGTTTCCTTTGTCTTCAAGACATGATATCGATAAAAGATTCTTTTCTAAACCAGGTACATATAAAACATTCCTTAAGTGAACATGATTACCTTATTCCAACTTGACGGAGGCTTGTCCAAATCCTTCGACGGGGTAAGTGTTTTTGTCTCTGTTATCCCCGATATCTAGGGATAACTAGGAGATCATGTCTCGAGGCCCACATGGTCCTAGACATGGAGTACCGAGAGCAGGAGCGACCTGAGCATGGTCCTGGAGGACCCATCTTCTTCTTCTCAGCCAGCTTTGTCCTGCCAAGCAGTACCAGCCTCCATCACTACCGGNCTGGGCTTGTATCAAAGAGGGCTCTTGCTCCATGAGGTAATTGGTCCGAGGTATCATGGTATGTGTCACATTTGATCATTATAACCTTCTTATGTATGCATTAGATCTTTTTCATTTCAGATAACTGCTTGGACTTTACACTAATCTACTTGACCATTGTTGGGGTGATTGATCGGGTAGCTTAGTAAGTTGGTATTCATGGGTTTTGGGCAGCCACCAAAGGGGGTTTGAAGAATCATCGTCCGCTCCCCTCATACCATCACTTTTCCATCTTATATCCCGCTCATCCATCCCTTTCCCCTAGTCTAGCCATCAGGAGGACCATCCGGGTACATCTTGTCTTGTGGGAAGAAGGGGCTAAAGGCCCAGGAGGTAAAAGCAGCTGGTAAAAGATAAAAGCCATAGGAAAATTAAAACCTAGAGATGCTTCGCCCAAGGGATCCCCGAGAAGGCAATAAAAAGCCTCTCATAAGAAACTGAGGGACCCTAAGAAAATGATAAA
>JASDQU010306146.1:24192-39376 GCA_032191745.1 Picea mariana
GGCTATCGAAAAATTAACCGATGAAGGGAAAAAAGCAGTTGAGATGGTTCCTATAACCATCGAGGAAGTCAATAAAAGGACATTAGCAAGAAAGTAGCAGAAGGAGGAGATATACCATCATAGTAAGTTCATATTGATCACACTCTTCTTTCTTTATCAAGTCCTTCATCCATTTTCTCCACGTCTTTAAATAGAAAGGTTTAACCGAAGACTGATAACTTCTTCTTTCTTCTTACCAGGTCTTGTTGTTCTTCCGCCACCCACTTTCTTCCTTCTACAAGATTCATTCTTGTGAATATTTTCTTTATGGTCCGCGGCAGCCCTAATCCTATTCTTTATGACAATCACATTTAAATTTCGGAGAATATGTAATAAAATATACATTTTTTTTAAATTTCAAGAGAGCTATTTTGAGAACAATCTTGATTGTACTTTGTGACCCAGTTTTCTGAATATAAAGTATTTGAGGTTGATCTATAACTATCTTTGTTTGGGCTACCCATGTACCACTCTGTCAAAGTTCTCTTATGCATGCAAACCATTTTCTTTTATTTTTATGTGATCATAAAATCTTTAGTCAAACTATGATGGATGTGAGGAAATTTTATTTATTTGTTTTAGATGTGTGAATGTATGCGGTTCCTGGTCCATTCTCAAAAACTTTCTTTAAAAGAAAATAAAATATTTTCCATTTTTATCTTTCTGCAATTGTTACTTTTCTTTGATTACCACGACAGACTTTTGTAAAGTCCCATATTATGAAGACCTAAAGTCCCACGAAAATCATAAGAACAGAGGAGTACCACCTCTATAAAAATGAAAGGGGATTTATATCCTCATGAGGTTTCCATTTTGGTCCTAACGGATTCAAGCATCAACAACAGTCTTGGACAACAAACAAGTTGAATTTCAGTCTCATATGATTGAAGTGGAAGGTCATATCAATGATCAATCTATATCTATTTTATTTGATTAAGGAACCAGCCATAGTTACATTGATCCTAATATTGTTGAGATATTTCATTTGCAAATAAGCAAGCTTGGGAAATCTTAGCTAGTTCAGTTATCTACATGAGCTAAAATAAGAATCAATCAGTTGGTTAATGATTGTACAATGGGCATGAATGGGTTGATCACAAAGGCATATTTGAACATCATACCTTTGGGTTCATTGATTTCCTAATTGGTATGGATTGGTGTTGGGTAATTTCATGCTTGCGCCTGTCGTTCCTCGCACTGGGGGGTTTAGACCCAAGGTTTATCTAGAGTTGACCAACAAAAACCCCAAAGCATCAACATATCAATCCTCATCCAAGGCTAAATAACGTCTCATTTGAGATGCAACGAGGATCACATAGACCATAATTTCTTGTGTTGGGGATGAAGGAATAGACTCACAAAAATCCATCAGGGAAAACACTCATACATTCCATAGCTAACAACTTACTGATGTTAATAGGTAAAATATTTACACACACATATCCAAATACCTCATAAGGAACACACAATGGATAAGAATCATTGCATATTTATTATCATTGTTATTTCAATAAACATAGGCATACATTAAGCAATTCATATACGACATCAACATAGTCTATGTCTCGTTAGATAAGTTTCCAAGTATACAATACATTGCACCATGTGCATTCTTTCATATCCTAGACGTATGACAGACTCAGAATTATACTCAAAAGTATTACAATGTTACAATGTTACAGAGACTCAGAGCGAGCTCTTCAACCATGGACAACTTAACAACAACAACTTCATGAATTCTTTGACTGACTAACTCTCATTCTGATGTCATTACTTCCTTTTATATCTTGCTATGCTCTGGAGCACTGCTTCAAGCAGTTTCACTCCACTCGCTCTACTCACCAACTGCCTCACACACTTCTTGCACCTACCTGTAGTCCATGTATCCTTTCTAGAATCATGGAAATATTAACTACATTTCCAGCTCGACCTTTATTTGCTCCATGCTCTCTTGTGTTGCTGGAAATAATCATTCAAGAAGATTTCCTGATGATTTCGTTCTTGATTCTGGTGAGAGTATTCTTGATTTTTGGCACAACTGAAAAAACATGGACTGACGCTCACTTTCGTATAATTTAAGCTTGGTGTGCAATCAAAACTTGTTCAATTCTGAAATTCTTGTCAATACTCGCATAACTGCTTGCGTAAAACTTGGATTAAGAATGCACAACTTCGTTTGTGCATCCACATGATATTAACCCAAAACTTTGGGTGCTAACATGCCCCCACCACTATTACTTGGCTTATCCTCAAGCCAACTGATTTATGGAATGACAGTCACAACAAACGAGATTTTTCTTATGAGTTCCTGCACGAACTCCTTCAATTGTCACTCGGGCTCATTGAGATATCCTTGGAGATCCTTCATGTTATGAATATATGCCTAGGATTTTATTGTTATGACCTGAGAAGTTGTCGAGTCTATTGTGTTGATTTTCTCAATAATAGGGTCAACAACAACCTATGTGTATGAGAGTTGTGTATACAATATCAAGGCATTATCAGTCACATAAGTGATCATTTTTTATATATTTTGTTGCTCAAATTGGGCTGCAGTGATCTCTTTTGTTTTGGTTGCAATTGCTAACATCACAGCGGTGCGCTCTGAGGAAGGAAAAGAATCCAGAGATCTCTTTTTTTGTGTGACCTCTAATTTAGCAGCACAGACTCTATATTCAATTGTGGATACCTTGGGTGGATTTAGGACATGGTTCCACAAGGTGTAGCTGCAATCAACCATGTTTGGAAATTATGCCACCCTAAGTTGACCCTCTTGAACAATTGTTTGAGCCTTGTTAATCAATTGTGGGAACCGAGGTGTTTCTTGACTCGTTTGGTGGAGGAGTGGATGAAAATATATGAGTTGTGACTCAATATTCTTTAGGTGGGACTTTACGATTGAGAGTTTAAAGCTAGGAGGAATATTGTGCTCTCATTTGGAAGTAGTTGGAATTTTTTCATACAGCTTATTCATAGCCCCAAAGATATTGGTGAATGTTGTACTTATCTTATCATATTGGGCCTGGGTATTTTTGTGTGCAACAAATTTTGTTTCATGCTTATTCTGCAATGCTTGATGATCTTGAGATTCCTTTTTTTAATTCACATGCATCTGGTTATGCGTGGTAATGTCGACCTAGTGTTTAGTTGCAACTGTGCATGAGCCTGGCCTAGTATTTGGTGTCGCTCTCCCAACTCAAAGACACAATTTTTAACACATTCATGTATCATGAGAGTGGGGATTGGTGCCAATGAGATATCACCATGGTTGACATCCCATGTAAGTAATGTTGGGGGGTCCACTCTAAGGACATGAGCAGAGGAACTGGAACTAATTCCAAAAAATAGTGGTCACAGAGTAGTGTTTGGTACTGGTGTAGTGCCCCCAAGTTGTCGATGGAGATGGTCGAAGTTGCACATATCCTCCAAATGGACTTTTTTTGTAGGAAAAATTTTCATTTTAAGGCATCTATTAATGTGGTGACATCGGGCGCCATCAAGACAAAACTCTGCTATGTGGAGGGAATGGTACTGTTGATGGATGGGTCAGTCCATTGTCGCTTTTCCCCAGCTGGGGTGGGTTGAGTTTGATTTTGTGTGAGAAGTGGGTCCCGTGAGCGCTTGAAGGCCACATCATCTTTGGAACTCCTGCTAAGAGGAACCACACACTATGCCTGCTACCACACAACTTCAACCATTTTTCAGTCCTGATTGTGCTTAGTGTGCATTTCTAGAGTATCATTTTCCTCAGTGAGAAGTGGTTGGAGATGAGTGGGCCATTCGATAATGCCTTCTTGGATGTCCTCTTCCATGATGCAAAATGGTAGGAGTTCCATTGCACTGCCCTAATAATCACTGGGATAGATGAACACATTATGGAAAGTACATTCAAATAAAAGTAGCCATCATACTTATCCATGAGGGGGTGCAAGATGCACACTTGCGAATTAGTTTCTTGGATGAGTTGTTGGTACCAACTCTGAAAAATATCATTGTTGGATGCTTGAGTGTGAGGATCCTTACTATTTTGTAGTCACAGGAATTGAAGGGATTCGAAGGCATGTTGACTTCTAGTAGGTTGTTCACAACACTTGGGGGGGGGGCGCTGCCAAAGCATGATAGCAAGAAGAATTAGGAGAAAACTATAATGAAAATATTTTCTGGAGTCTTGGGAATCTAATAAATCATCAATGAATTCATTCATGACATATCGAGGCTAGACCATTTGAACATCGACTACACACCATTAAACTACAACAACTACCCCAAAGGGGCACTCCTCATGGATGATTTTAGGGGATAAATTTCGTTGATGGGCTAATTTTCCATGGTTTTTCCAAAAATGAGATTCGCTATTTTAAAAAAGATTCGCCCAAATTCTATAGGATAAAATTATTTTACCTTAAAAATCGCTAAAATTTTATAAAAACTATACAAAATACTTAGAAATTTGAATATTTTTAAAAACATATCGCCAAACATTTATAGTTGACATATGAAGGATTAGTAATATTCACCAAGGTTTCTACATTTTAAAGTAAATTTCCATCCTTAAAATCATCCCTGCTCCTCCTTTGTACAATTGCACAGGATTTTGTAGGATATCAACTGCATAGCAAAGTGAACTGGTTGCGTGTTTATATTTGAGTTATGTACCCCATGCCTACCATGGTTGTACTGTATTTACCATAGATTTCATGTTGTGTAGTGTATTTAGGAGCTAATGCTTTTTCTAGCTCATTTCCATGCACGGTTAGGCCTATAACGTGTTAGATTGTTTCTTCATTGAATAGGTACTTTCCCCCAAGCCATAAGTACCCACCGTGTAGGAGGGTAAGTAATAGGCGGACGCACAGGGTAATTTTTCTGTTGTTCCCAAAGTGAGGACAATCAATTAAAGGGTGAATGTTGGCTTGTCTAAGGGGTTGGGCCCAACCTTGAGTGAGTACTAATGACTTACCATCTTCACTTCGAATGTTTTAGAAATAATTATGCAAGGCTGAGGTTGGGAACTTCCCGGAGTCGTGGACATCATAATCAGTGAATTGGACATCCTATACCCTTCCCATCTAGGAACCCATTGAACTCACATGCCTTGGCAATTCCAACTCCACTGTGTTATAGCCTTAATCTTCACCATATAGGTCAAATTGGAAGCCATTAGTGGATAGAATCCTTAATTCAACTTTTTCCTAAGGTTTGACCCTTTCCCGAGAATGTTTAGAGGGCCTCGTGTGACACCTAGCATGAAACAAGTGAGGCCTCCCTAGAAAACAGTGGCTCAACAAGCGAGGCACTGTAAAAATTCTAGAAAAGGGGAGTTATGAGGCGAGGAGCATGAGATGAGTTGGATATTAGTGGTAATATCCTAGGAACTCACATCATTTGAGTTTCTAGTGGCCTCTAGAAGATATAGAAGCCTCTCCTAAACCTCCTCCAAGAGCTATATAATAGAGGAAATCCTTGGACAAGAGAAAGAAGAATTCAATAGCAAGGTTATGCTTCCAAACTGCAGAACCAACCAACCAGAAGTCATTGGAGCCTAAAATGACCAAGGAGTTGCAAGGAGAAGCAAGGAGTAAGGATATTGAAGGATACTACATCAACACTTAAGGTATGCAATTGTGATGTAAGTTTCCATTTATAATTAATATATCATTTGGTTTTCCTTTACAATTGTTTGCAGTTGAATAACAAGTGTTTAGATCTTATTTATATTGTTATAGATATGATTGAAAACTAATTAGATCTAGGATTCTAATCCTAAATAGGAAAGTAGAGAAGTTGTTTTGTGTCTTTTGTATACATGAATCAGGTTTTCAAGCTTGGAGTTGGAACTCTAGGACTGCAACAAACAAGAGATACAAAGGACCACCTCTTAAAAGGTATGCATATCTTCTCCTTTCTAGAGGATTATAGTGAATTGATATCTTGAATATAGATCTAGGAAACCTTGTAGAACTCTACCCCCTGTTGTGTAGGATATCTAGGCTTATCCTAAGGAGATCTTACTGATCTATTCAGTGAGATCCTTGTAAGCATTTTTTCCATAACACACTTTTTTTCGATCTTCGACAGTCCTGGATCTATTCCGGCTATGTGGTCTGCTTCATGAAGCCATGGGAGGTATGTCGGTTGAGATCTGTGGAAAACTAATTATTTTCAGGTCCAAATGTCCTGACAAGCAGGTAAGGGAGAACACACAATGGTAGGTCCCAATTATAAATACTCTCATTTGGTGTAGCGTTTATGATGAGTAAATGGACCTTTTTGCCGCTCAGAATTAAAAGAAGAAAAAGGTGTAAGACATCAGACTATTCCCCAAAGAGTGCTAATTAATCCTAAGACTAATATAATTGAATGCAAACTAATCTAGTCTAACTACTTCTAACCTATCACGGGAGAAAAACTAAAAGAATGAGTACAACGAAAGATAATATCATCAAGACCAGAAATAATTCATGTGTTCTAGCGACAATTGATAACAACAATGCTACAGATACATAGACAAATTCATTGTGCAATGTATTCATAACATTATTTATGTACTCATAAGAAACATGTGATAGCATGAGAAGATAAAACAAAGTGAAGAAATAGTTTATACAATAGAATCCTATGCTACTCAAGAAAAAGACAAATGCACAAATAATAGTCTCATATACATTCATAAAAACCAAAAAGTTCCAAAATACCTCTTGCTCTTTATTCCCTCAACATTAATAGTACCATCTTTCGTTTACAAAGGGAAAAAGTCTCGTTTTACATCCAACGAGCTCTCTTTTATAAAACAAGAGAGAATATTCAACTCTAGTGGTTGTTCCTTTCATTTCCCTTTGTTTTGTCTTTTTTACATTCCAAATTTCTTTTGCAATTTCAAAAATGTAGATGTGGGAGTTACAAATGGAATATGAATACACCCTTGGGTGGTTACATTCTCCCTATGGTAGTTTACAAATGATATTTATTCACTCATCTTGTTGGTGTCGTCTTCTCTTCCTCGAGATGATCTAGGTATTTCTTATGTTTTTCTATTGATTAATATCTTATGATCTTCTTATCCTCTATCTCATATTTCCATTGAGCTATTGCTAGTCAGATTTTGTTGCTTGTAACTTGATATATGATTGTTTTAACATGCATAGCATGTTCTTGTCTCAAATTCATGTTTCTTCTGGGTTTTTCATTTTCAGACAATTTATTCTCTCAATATTCTAGAAATTTCCATCCCATATTGTTCTTATCTCTTCTGTATTTCCATCGAGCCATCCTGGGATTTATTTTGTTTCTCGTAGCCTCGGATATGGTTGTTTGAAGTTTTCACATCCATTTTTTCACCCAAATCCATGGCCTTCGTTTTCTTCATTTTCTGACATCTTTTGTAACATGTATGGCCTAAATACATCTTCCATTGCATTCCTATATCTAATACCTTTCCAAAGAGGTATCATAGACCCAATTCCGACACATGTAGCCCAAGTTATGCTCGTTTAAAAAACATCGCTCAATAATCATTGATTAAGCATGTGGGGTGAATCTGGACTATTGATCCTCAACCTGCAAAAAGAAATACCACATGCATAAGAGAGTTCAACAATTAGAGATTTAAATGGTTTATACCCTATAGATAGTTTGAATAAGAACCTGGGCAGGCATGGGATCTGTGGCTTGCAATATAATTTTAGCTAATTTTCCCTTTTTTAAAATTAGGAAAATGATTAAAAACTGAAATAAATAAAATAACAAAATTGTTTACATTAATCTACATTATTTACAATTATTAATAAAATTAATAAAATTACTCATAATCTACAAAGAAAATTAAAATTAAACTACTCTAATTATCCCCATTAATGTAAAAATAAAAATTACTAAAATTGAAACTAATATAATAATAATAATTGCCCTACCCCCCTATGGATTTGAACCTATGACTTCTAAGGAAGAAACATATGTTTTTAACCATTAGACCCACTTAGGTATATACTCCTCTTATCTGCGTAAAACTAGTAATCAATGAAAATTAATAAATTAAAATAAAAAATAAAATAAAATAAATAAATAAACAAAGTAAAACAAATTAAAAAATAAAACATAAAATAAAAATTAATAATATCTCCCCCTCCCCCACCAACATGGACATAGTCCATGGGATATAAAAGCTCATATGATCTCCTAATTCCTCATTGTAGAAGTTATATGCATGCCCAATCGAACTCATACTTCATTGCACACTCCTGATGACGTGCACACTCCTGATGACGTGCACACTCCTGATGACATGCACACTCCTGATGACATGCACACTCCCGACAATCACTTCACTCCCGATGATGAGGACTTCCTATGAATTGTAATATTAATTTAATATTCAAATATAAACACTTCACTTTTTCCCCAAAAAAAATATTATAATAATTTTTCTAAAAAAATATATATTAAAAAACTAAAGATCAATGGGTGCACACTTTTCAAAGACAATATGTCCAAGTCATGGTCATCGTCGAGGTTTAATGTATTGTTGTCGGGGTTAAGGTTCTCGTGAGCTCCAACAACATGGATTTCCCAACGACGACACACTCCACTCAAGCCCATTCTCGTGAATTCAAATTAAAATAATATCATAATATACACCTTCTCCCACATATATATTAATTAAAGTCTTATCCAAATAAAACCTGCATAGTCAAGATATCACGTATCATTGTCGGGATTTTGGTAAGAGAGGTGGAGCTCATACAAAAGACCCTTGACGATGATCAACTCATGAATTTTCACATGAATATTAAGGAAAAAGAAAATATATTATAATATAATATAATTATTACAATATAATATATTTCAGTTTCAAGGCATTGGGATTAAATTTTCAATATGACAATATAATTCCCATGTCATTCGACAAGGGGGCAAGAAATTCCTAGAAAATAGGAAGGCCTTCCTAAAATTAAGGAGATTTTTCTTGATCGTTGATTTCTCATGGGAAATGTTATAAGGTACATGTGAGGGACAATGAGGATGGACCTAGGATAGAACGCTAGATTTTGGTGGGTGAGGGAGAAATAAAGAAGTGAAAATTAAATTAAATTTATAAAGAAAAAAAAAATTACAATGAAAAAAAAAATAGAAATGAAAATTGGATTTGTTTTTTTTTTTTTTAGTTTTTACGTTCATATATGAGAAAAAAATGTACATGTTAAATGGTTAAATGGTTAATTTATTTAACATGAATGGTTTTCTCTCATAAAAATGAATTTACCCTATGTTAAATGGTTAAATGGTTTTCCCAAATAAAAATGAATTTACCCCATGTAAAATAATTGTTTAATGTGAATTAGTATTCCCCCGACTAAAAGTAAATACCTATAGTAATTCTATGCAAAAAACCATGGGGAAAAACCACGGGCAATACCATGTGTTTTTTCAAAACCATGGGAAAAATAAAAATAAATTAAATTAAAAATAAAAATAAATGAAAATGAAATAAAAATTAAAATATATACAAAAAATATGTATATTAATAAAGAAAAATAAAATAAAATAAAATAAAGTTACAAGTTAGAAAATTAAGCCCAAAATTACGCAAGTCAAGGTTCCATGCCCCTCAAGGTTTCGTCGGTCAAGCTTCCACACCTAGGGGTTGCAATTTATAAAAAGGTGTATAAGGTAGGATTTAAGAAACTAGGTGTCATGGAGAGGAGAGACGACATATAGTGATGAAGGATGTGGTGATTAAGTTGTGATGAAGGGAAAGCGATGGAGGTGAAGTATGTGACACTTCGTGTGACGATTTAACGTCACAAGTAGTGATGAGTGGAAAAAATAAATCGACTCCAACCAAGTGAACATCACAGTTTAGTCCACTGAATATGCAAATCTCAAAGGGAGGACATGCTCATATCGCGAGGAGCAGAAGTACAACCAGGTCGAGGAAAAGGTCCTTATGCCATACCACTATACAAAGGAGACAAATAACTAAGAGGTGTCAGGTGACGACACAACCATGACTCACAATCAAGAGTATGAATGGGATTTTTTCTTGGGTTATGGAGATAGGTAAGACCAAAAAGGACTCAATTTAGATCAGTCTCAAAAGGTTTAGGGATAGGCTTGTGAGAAAGGTAGATCTGATAGCCTTGGGGGCTTCATATCTCGAGGCAACTGCAATCCAAGGTACTCTTCTTACCAATAAGGAGAAGCTTGGAAAGAATCAAGGTCATGGTTGTAGACAAGGATCAAGAGATTCCCCACAAGACTTTCGAGGTTAGAGTGGTCACGCGAATGAAGTGGCTCTACAAACCGACTCCTACAAAACGAAAGAATAAGATCAACTATACAATCAAAAGAACAATTTTCAATACTATAAACAATATATTCTTTGTTAAATTACCTATCACTATGTACATGGAGATGTTTGTAAAAAACACGGAGAAGATAACCTGGAAGCGACTTTTTAAGAGGCCCTTAAAATTGAAAATAATATGCTAAGTTTGAAGAGGAAACCTGGAGCAGAATACACAAAAGATAAATATAAAACTAAGACCAAATCCATTGTCACAAAGTCTTCAAAATAAAATAAATATACTGATTCTATGGACATGGAATCCCTTCAGAGAATTGTCAAGAAATTTTCCAACGAACTGATTGATTTAAAGAAGCACAATGGAGAAGGATCTTCTAATACGAATAAATGTTTTAAGTTCCAATATAAGAAATACAAGATCACTCCTCCCATCAACAAAACCACTCTGTCTTCATCGAAGGGGATTAATATGCAATATATTGTCCAAGATCTACAACATTGGGCCACTGAAAATTTGATTGAATCTAAATATGAAGAAAAATATGAAAACAAACAAGCATAGCATCCCCAAGAAAATGATGAATTGCATGAGAAACAAGTTAATTCCTTCTGGGACATCTCATACAGAGTGGAAGAAGAGGAAGAAATAAAATAAATACACATGTCCCAAAATGTTGTGACCACTAAGAGTGCAAGAAGAAGGATTTCTCTGATATCCCTGCCCCTTCCAAACCTCCTAAAATTTCTCCTCATGATCATAAAACATCATATGGTCCTTCTAAAATAGTTTCTCCTTCTAATTGTTTTTCAAAGTTGGAATATGATTTCCTATAAGACCTAGAAAAAACTAAGGAAATTTTTTATCTATTTGAACTAATGAAGCTTCCACATATTCAGGAGAATTTTATCAGAACCCTACAAGGTATAACTTCCAAAAAATCCAAAGAAGTTAATGTGGGAACAAAGAAAGAAACAAGTAAAGATACCCCATCAGATGACGCTAATGCACCCAAAAGATAGGTGGCTATAAATACTTCTCTATCTGTGCAAATGTCAAGATCTACCACTCCACCTTTTTTGGTTACTTTTGAGATTTTCAACAAAAATGTGCATAATTGTATGATGGATTTTGGAGCCTCCTCCATTGTAATTCCCTTTAAAGTTTGTGATAAATTGAACGTCAAAATTGAGGAATCTAATATCCAAATTATACATCTTGACAAGACCCAAGTCAAAGTGATAGGTGAGCTGAAAAATGTTTTGATCGGGATGTCCTCCAATCCTAAAATACATTAAACAATTGATGTTATACTTGTGGATATACCTCACACCTGTGGTATGCTCTTAAGTAGATATTGGTCTGCTACACTTAAAGGATAATTTTCCACATACTAGTCACACCTTTGGTTACCCTTTAACGAAAAACCCAATCAAATCAGGGTTGATAGAGAAAGATACATGAAACATGTGGTAATGGACTTGAATGACCCAAATGATCATGCAATGTTCAATCATTATGTTCTAGGAAATTACTCATGTGACTTATTTTTTGGGAATTATCATGTTGTGATCTCATATTATGAGGAATCAAAAACACAATCTGAAATCGTTGATTGCACTCAGATTTTTGAGCCCTGTTATAATATAATAGATGTAAATAGTCATGATATTGTATAGTCTAACGTAGTATATAGAGAAAAGTTATAATTTTTTTCTAACTTCACTAACCACACTAATTTAGAAAAAAAATAAAATCCCAAGTCCATACATAATATTAAAAGAGATCTTAATATGTGGAATTTAGTTTTTAATGGGTCATAATCTCTTGAAGGTGCAGGTGTTGGATACATACTAAAGGACCCTAGTGGTAAGAAATTTATGATATCTTGTAGGATTGAATTCCAATGCACAAATAATACCAATGAGTATGAATACTTATTGCAAGGAATATGAATATCAATAGATTTTAAATAAAAAAAGATAAAGGTATTTGGTGATTCCAAGATTGTCAAAAGACAGGTAAGAAACACCATACAATATCTCTCTAGTCACCTTAAGCATTACCATCATGAGGTATGGGAACTGATTAGGTATTTTGATGCATTCAACATCAGTCTTGTTCCTTTCTCTTTGAATTATGATGTTGATTTATTAGCTAATGTAACTTCTAGGCTTATTCCTTCGAAAAACTTATTGCCTGACACCTTTTCCGTGGAATTATTCTACAGACCTACAATACCCGAAAAGTTGTTAGAAAGGGAATTTGTATATAATATTGTAGATAAAGGAGTCACTGCATATCTTTCAGAGAATAATAAAATATATTGGCCAAATTTTCCTATCCACATAGGCCAATACTCTCTGTTGAATAAGAGACGTGCTGAGAAGGAAGGAAAGACTCTAAAAGAAGTGTGTCTATGCACTAAATAAAAAAAGGGACATGATTCCCAGAATGTGGTATGTGATCACTTAAAATTTCTCAATCTAGCCTTGCAAATAGCCCATGAAGTCAAATATGCAAAGGATATCTTTCAAGAAGACTTTCATTTTGAAGAAGTTTTGAATAGGCTCCCTAGAAACATAACCAAGGAAGAAATTCAAAGGAAGAAGAGGCAAACATGGTTTTGAGAATAAAATAGTTTAAAGTTCTACTTCAACAAGATAAAGAGAAATAGGATGCCAAAGACTTAGCAAGGAAGCATAAGGATGCATAATTGACTTAAAAAGAAGATGAGGCTGAAGAGAGGTACCAACAAAGGAAGAAAGTCGAAGCTGAAAAGAAACAATCTGAAATAAACAGAGGTAATAATCAAATTCTAGAGAAAAATTGGGGGGAAGCAGGTAACCCAGGATATGACACCATAACTTTAGCAGACAAAGAGATTGAAAGAAATAAGAAGGCAGATGAAGAGAAATCCCTTCTATCCGCTCATAATAAAGAAGAAAAGGAAGCTGCTAAATCCCATGAGGGAGAAAGATAGAAAATAGGCACAATTGTGGTGACAAACCCTGATATAGGTATGGTCACAATTCCCCTGGAGGTATACACTCCTTTGGTAGCCATTCCAGGTATTTTTTCACTCATATCACCAAGGTTGGGAGTTGAATGTGCAGTTGTAGCAGTTGGGGAGTATTACTATAGTCACAAGACTAAAGACATTAAGAAAAGAGCTGCCAAAAGAAAAAAAGGAGGAAAAATCCAAGACATAACAGAGAGAATCATTAGATGGAAGTCACGAATGGATCTTAAAGAAAATTCTATTCAAACAACATCAATCCTCAATGCTTTCGTTGGTGCTAATTCTATGTCAATTTATGAAATGGTCGAAACACTAGATATAGCCAAATCAAGAATATTAGAAATGAAATCTTCCATAGACTTTTTTAGAGACACTGTGACCAATGAATTCAAGAAGGAAGTCGTGGAAGCAGAACGTGTTCACAGAAAAGAAATATAAAGACAACTCCAACTCTAAGAAAAAGAATTAAGTATAGAGTTTGAAAAAAGGGTTAGCCTAAACCAAAATATGCACCATGAAAATATAGAGAAACTCAAAATTACACATGATCAAGAAGTAATGAGAGTCAAAGGAGAATAACTTGAGATTAGGAAATATAATGAAAGGATTCAAGAACAAGTTCAGAGATTGCAACAAGATAATCATATTCTGGAGAACATTATAGAAGAATGCAAGACGAAAATAGTTGTCCCAGAAATAATTAGAGAAGAATCCATTAGGGAAAAAGAAGCACTGGATGCAGAAAAAATCATTTCTCTCATTACATAGAATTCAAAATAATTGGTATAACCACATGAATATAGGCCAACAAATGAATGTCATAAAGGAAAAATATCAAAAAGTTCAAAATGCATATGACCATATCATCCAATGGAAAGATGTTTCTAATAATCCTCCGAGTAATTTGCCAGTGTATAAAACCAAGAAAAAGATTAAATAACAGATGTTTCTAAATATGGGGAAATCCATTGTCAATAACATGGATAATACTCAGACGAATGTTGAACAAGTTTGAAGGAAGTTATGGAGAACAACAAAAGATATACTAGAATAATTTAGAATGAAAAAGAGAGAAGACTTGGAAAAGGCTGGATCATCTCACACAATGATTGAAGATGTTGAGACTAGAAGAAATATGAGCATGAAAGATATTGATGCAATGAAAGAAAAAGACCACAAAATACTGGAAAAAAGGATATTTAAGCCAAATGCACTTATTATGTTGATCGAACATTTCATACAAAAAACAAAGGAAGTCTTAAAGACAAAAATAATGACCCCAATTTGCGATAATGAAATTGATCTTGAGAACATGCAAGTGAGCATATTGGAGGTCATACTAGAAGATTTCAATACATGGAAAGACTTAAAGGATCAAGTGCAAATTTCCAAAGTCAATTAATTATATTAACCACCCTCTATTTTTTATTAATTGTTTAATCTGGGTAGAATCCCAATCAGAAAACAAAATGAAACATTGTAACTGTCCTATGATAGAGAGACGGTTACAGAAGATGAAAATACCTCTCTAATGTTTATAAAAGAAATGAATGTAAAAGAGAGGGGAATTTTGCGCTTTGTGTTGAGGTTGTACTATTACTAAAATTTTATGAAGAGCAAGAGGCAATTCTGAAACTTTGATTGTGGTGAATGTATTTCAGACTATTCTTAATGCATTTTCCCTAATCTGAGTATCGCATGTCTTACTGTATAAATTTCTTCTACATTGTTCTTGTATGCTTAGATTGTTATGGTTTCCTTTATTGAATGTAGTTATAATATTTTTGTAGACAATAATAACTAATTTTTATTTCCTTTCTTA
>JASDQU010306146.1:39476-65232 GCA_032191745.1 Picea mariana
GGATGTAAGAAGACCTAATAGAAGCTTCCACTTCTAGAAGGATCTTCCTCTAGATGCTTCTTTTTAGTATAAATAGGAGTCGAGGGTATGAGAACCCTAGCTTGGATATTATTGTAACAGAGTGCTGCTCGATTGGAGGTTGCCCCCTCGAAGAGGCCTGTGAACATTGCTATCTAATTCAAGTGCTATTTCTGTTGCTATTTCGTATATCATTTCTGTGTATTGTGAAGATTATGCTGGATATTTTACTGTTATTCTGTCATTTCTAGCATTTCGTTTCTGTTCTGCATATTTTATATATCTGGTATATTGCAATATATCGATGCACGTTTGTCGATATAGCAACCAACGTTACGTCAATAAATCGATGAAACTTTTTCATAAGAGAACTAACTTTCATCGATATGTGGAGTACATTGCATCACAAAAGCGATGACAAAATAATTGTGTTGGAAGTACGACGAATATCGGGGTGCCCCCAAAAAATGAATGAAAGTGTAGTAATTTGCGACGGTACAATTAATTTAACCCATATCATTGTAATATTTTGCTGAATTTTGACCCCATGTGTATTAGTGTGTATAATTTGACTTGTTTAATTTGTACATGTATGATGGGTGTATGAAATTATATGATTCAATGGGAAATGTAAATTCTTGTAATTGATAAATGATACCTATGAATAATTGGGATGGACTGAGGTCGCAATTGTTAACCTGTTAAATTGTGAAAATGAGTAAGTATGGATAGTCTATATTGACCTTACCACCTTATAGGAAATCTTACAAGACATGGACAAAAAAATCATTTAAACGATGATGTGGAAGTCATGTTGACTAGAGAGATTCCTGTGAGAAAATAAGGACCCTGAGTCCTAAGGTAGTTGTGATATCTGTGTGGAAATATTACAAGATATGCAAGCTCTTCCTTTATCATAAAATCGAGAGGCCTTTGATGGTCTTAGATTTTCTTTCTGACCCTGAGAGATTTGGTAAAATACTTGAAGGAATTCCTGAAGGTTTAAGTCTAGAATCAGACTGTTTTTCCTAAAGAAAACCTGAGTTCAGTCGGGATGACTCATATCCATTGGATCAACATGGTTAGAAGATATAGACCGTTGATCAGATGAGGTACCCATCGGATAAATCAAGGTCCATATCGTAAGAGGAATCCAATGAGGAAATATCTGAGTCAATAGGACCTATTGATCCATCAGAGCATGACTATGGAGGATTTTGGATCACTGGATCTAGCCATTATCCTATCGGTGTAAGGTCAATTGGGGTTCCAGAAAGGATATTAGAAGGGGGATTCTAATGATAAGGACTCTTAGGACCGTAGATCTCATAGAGAGTGTCGTAGGATTACATTCATTGGATCTCGTATGAACATCCCCTAAGAGGAGATTTCTCCTACTTTATATGGTAATTAGTTGGAACCTCTGAGGCACACTAAAACTTTGAAATTAAATGAATGAGGACCATTTGATTTGTCAGGGCTTGTGTGTTCAGAGTGGCTGATTCAGAGTAGTCAGTGGAGTCAGAATGAAGATACTATGATAAGGAGGAGTTCCAAGAAAGAAAGTAGATAATTGATCTGGAATGGTGAGACTTTCTCTCAGTTGTAAATTGATGTGGACCCAAATAGGAATGTTAAGACTAGGATATGATCAAAGGGTAACCCTCGATTGAGTAGAGGCTCAGATGAAATTGTAGCCATTGAACTGGGATATCCGAGAGTTGTTATATCCTTAAGGTAATCCGTCGGACTAGCATTGTCGAAGAGAATGGAGACTTTGGTGGATATGTACACTGACAAGAGTAAGTATGAATTAGCTACAAGACATTAAGATGAGGCTGAGGAGGAATTTCAACCACCCAATTGGAATGTTTATATTATTAGATACCTCAACTAACTCCAAAGGAAACCCATAGTGATGAATTTGTAAGCCATAGCATAGCTTGTGTTGTGATAGGAGAGGTCCTCACATAGACACTGATGTTCCCAAGTACTCGCCTGATTTTTATTAAGGGAGAAATTGAGACACCCTACCAACCTAAGTGAGGTTTAGGGGGTCGAGTGTGCTACAATAACACATAAATGCCCCAAAGACATAATCAAAATGTAATGATACTTCTTGAGCATAGTTGTATGTAGTATGAGGAACCCTAAACATAGATTCAATATTTCATATGCAACCAAGTTAAAGAAAACCTCGTAATCAAACTGGAAAAATGAAAATATCATCATGCATACCGTAAATGAAGATTTTCTTTCGAACCTTTTCGTGCATGTGCTATCATTCTAGGAATAATTGAAAATAAACTCTTCACTTGTTTTCTCTTCTAGGGGGTCCCACCTACTAATCATATATATCATAATAAGTTTTTTTTAGTATTCCTTGCAACCATTTGTAGGATATATAACTAGTGGCGAGTTTATGAGACAATAGTAAAAACTTTTTTATTGATAAAAGTCAATATCTCTTTTTTCTATTCAGAATACCCAACTAGAGTGCATATAATACTCTCAGAATCTAACTTTGTTCGGTTTTCTTTTGGAATAAGTACATATCAAAATGAACCAAAAACTCTAAGATTTTAAATAACAAGCTTGAATCCATACCATGCTTCATAAGGAGTAATTCCATCTAAAGATGAAGAGGGAGATCGGTTTCTCAAGTAGACTGTTGTATGTACAGCCTCAGTGTAATAACTTGAAATTAACCTTTGTTGATCCTAAAATATGTTGTCATAAATCTATCTATTGTATATCATGGATCTATACTTATAAATTTTTCCATCTTATGGCGAGCTCATGAGTCTTGTTGTAGATTCATCCTTCCCCAAAGTGCACCTTTGTGTTCCACCATAACTAAAATGAACCAATACTTAGAGTATGTTTTAAGTGTGTCGCAGATTTACCTCTCTTCCATTGTCATCAAAATGCACTTCAAACTTCTACCACCCTCATTTTACACCACACTTAGAATATTTTTCTATTATTCACTGTTGCTTGAGTTACCCATTCTTCTCGTGATGATATGTTTGTCCTTCCTCTTTTCATTACTTAGTCATTTTTGAGACTCCACTTCTCTATCGATACTTAAACAACTATCCATTTAATCCTTTTACCACAAAAGAGGAGATCGCATATCAAGTCTTGAATAATATTCTTTCTTTCCATCCATCCGTGTTCTTTTCAACACTTTGTCATTTTTTTATATTTTACCATGGGGCCAAAGGATCAAACTTAATCCACATTCTTTTCTTTCATATTTATATCTCCGCCACTCTGTGGTGAATCCCTTTGCATTTGTCACATTCCCCGAATAACATTAAATGAAAAATATTAAGGAAGTGACAAGTGGTTAAATATCAAAGTGTCATTGTTAATGACAGCTTTCTCAAGACCATCCTCAATAAATTCAAAATAAATTCTCTTTAGTTATTCTTTTGAATAAATAGATGCAAGGTTTATTATGTAAAAACAATTTCTTTGGTATTAACGTTTGGAAAGATTGTACATAATTCACCAACTCTTTAAGAAAAATGGACAGAAGGAAAGAAATATTTTGTGGAGATACTTGAATACATTCGTGCAAGAAGATACAAAGTATCATTAGTCCATAGCTTATAAATACTATTCTACATTGTCGCCTCAAGAAATAAATCTTGATGATATTTCGATATCGGGAATTGCTAAGGCAGGGTGTGTTCTGAAAGTTTTCGATGCAAAAGAGCTTCTTTCATGGTGTATAGATAAATACAAGAAGAATTAGAGGATCATTTAGTTGTAGGGACAATCCCAAATTTCTCTAGTTCCATCAACTTTCAAGAATATGTTAAAGTTACCAGAGCCAGGAATGATGTTCAAGGTCAATGAAGCTAAATAGTTTTAAAGGAGATAAATAGTGGTTGGGACCTATTTCCAAAATATTTGGAAGACCATGTGACAATGTTAGAGGATTTATCAATTATGTAGGTAATTCAATTAAGAAAATCACATCAAGAAATGGCACGGCTTCTAGCTAGGGTTCTTGGACAAGAATCAACTTCTACAATTCCTCATCTAGCTCTTTATATTTAATATTTTTCTATCCAAGAAAAAACAATTTTCAGCTGGTAGAAAATTATTTCTTCTTAAATATCATTCCAATTATCAAATTTTAGGAAGAACTAGAAGTTCTTTATTTCTGCATATTTATTCTTTTCCATCACATATTGTCATGTATTCAAAGGACTCCACTTAACAAAACAAGTTGACTATAAGATAGACCCATTTCATACATGGTACCCTGCCTTGTGGAAGCAAAAGGAAATGTATCATTTTTATGAAGTTTATGATTCATTTGTTTCTTCCTTCAAGAAACTCATGTTTGAAAATGGTACCTCAAGACTGTCATTGGATGCAGAAACATTTTTAGATAAAAAGGGAAGTTTTGAGGCAATGGAAAATTACAGTGTCATTAGATTTTATTGTTCTTGAGAAGCCCCAATTTCTCTTCCATTTTATGTTCCAGGAAAAATATTTGTAATAGAAGTTTGCAGACAGTACATGTTTTTGGAACACTTCTTTTATGAAAGAAAGAAAAAGAAATTCATTTATTTTCCCTGGACAATTGATGAAATTACACTAAAGAATGATTTAAAAATTGATGAATATGCAGTGCAGTTTGATCAATACAATTTAAATATGGAAAATGAGATAAAATGGTTTGACCCTAATCAAAATTTCATGAATCACATGACCTATGTTGATTTTAGTGTATCATATGCAAATACTTGTTTATTTGGAGAAGAAGAAGATTATGGAAACAAACTTAAAGTAGACCCAGTTGGAGACCATGAAACTATTGTTAGAACTAATGAAGCACATCAAAAACATGGAAGGGTTGTAAATGAAAGAAGAACGAGGTCTCAAAATACTTCTCAAAGAAGCGGCACACCCAAGAAGAACCCTCAAGTTGTAACCCAAGAACAAAAGAAAACTATAATTGAAAATTTTGGCAATGGAGATGACCATGATTCTCCCAAAGGTAATCTTGAAAGACCTTATAAGATTATAATTAATAGTAAAAGAAAAAGACGGTAAAATCAATAATAAGTAGATGAGGTCATACCTGATGATGTCGATTCCCTTGAGGATATGAAGTTTAACACGAATATCGAAGACAAAGAGTTTCCAGACAAAGAACAAATGGTTCAGGAGAGTAAAGAAGTAGCAGTGGAGCTAGTGACACAATAACCATTCTTCTATGAAGAACAGTCCTTGACTGTTTGTAATTGGTTATTTGATAAATAATATAATAAATTAGTATTTGAAAAATTTAAGTCAAAATGCAAAAGGGTCCAAGGAAAAACACATTCATAATATAATTTGGGCAGAGTTTTTCCATCAAGAATTGCAAGGATTCATAGAGCTACAGGTGATGCTCTAGAAATGTCAGTGGATGAAATGGAAGCTGAAAATGTTATACCCAAATAAACAGTTAAAGAACTGGAGTATGATTTAATTCCACCCCTATATTTTCAATTCCTATTTCTACTATTCAACCTCGGAAAATCTCTAATAGAACACTAGAATCAAGCTCAAAGTTAAAGGGAACATCAATTTTTCTTGTTGTGGTTAGATGTTATGTTGGGGAAAATATAAAGAAGAGAAAGTCTCTCATTTTAGAGGCATGGGATTTGGCAAGCAACTTTGTTTCTTTACGTTCCAGGATTACTAATCTAAGAGAGTACCTCCAGGCCGACCTCGAAAATGACAAAGGTTTTTATAAGGATGTTTCCATTACATTTGTTTTGAAAGTTTCTGGAATGAGTGAATTGAAAAGAAAAAAGGAAGATTTACCATCTCCTACTTGCATAAATCAATTGAAATCATGTTGACTCAAAAGAATTAAAGTTTTAAAAGAAAAATTGGTTGATGTTGACACTTTAAGTGTCAAAAAAGGGGAACTGTATTTTGAGTTGATTGAGTTAGATTTGTTAGGATCTACCAGGGAATTCCAATATCCAAAACTAATTTTAAATTCTATGCTAATAACGATGGAGAAATTTGAGGAACATTTAGAGATATTAAAAGGTGTATCAATGGAAAATTTCAATAGTATGACCGAGCACATGAAATATGAAGTCAAAAGTTGGCTTGTAAGTTATGTTAATAGAAACAAAGATATTGAGGACACATTTCACCAAATTTCAATTGATTTAAGAGAATTATAAAGTACATTATTTGATATCAAATTCAGACAAGAAATAACCCTCGCACCCATGAGAGAATACATTGAAAATTGGTTAAAGAAAGATTTAGTCAAGATAACTGTAGAATTTCAGGTAGAGACGCTTGGTACCAATCATGAAATTGCATCCAAAGACAATATAAAAGGAACATTGGCAAGCAAATAGGGAGAGATTCCATCATAGTGAGTAAATTGATCACATCCTTCTCAATTCTTTTCTCTTCTCATTCAGAATTCATCCAATTGTGCTTATCTATCCCAAGAAAAACATAACCGATTTGTGATCGCTTTTGTTTTTCTTCTTTTCAGGTCTATCCCTATTCCATTCTTTCCTTTATGGTCCATGGGAGCCCAATCCCAATACAATTCTAGATGAATGCATTTTATTTTTTAAGACTATTAAAGACTATATTTATTTTTTCAAAAAATTCAAGAGAATTATTTTGGAGATAAATTTTAATGATATCTTTGAACTATGAGTTTTGAGCATAATATATTTAAATTTTCCCTACCATATTCTATTCTATTTTGAAAGAAAATACTATTTTAATGTTCTCTTGTAACAGCCCCTCTGTTACGACTATCTGCGACGCAACGCAAAAGAATTTTTTTTTTTTTTTTAAGAAGGAAGGAAACAATGACAATAGTTAAACAACACAACTTGACGATGAACACAACGCACACAGATCATGAAACAGACAACAACGACTCACCATACTAGCACATCAGGAAACTAGACGAAACATGCGATAATCAATCAGATAGATAAAAATGACTACTGGCCTGACACAAGCAAGACAACACCTACAAGCTAGAGGTCAACATCAACAACCCGACACAATAGCTTCGACGACCAGCAAATAGGGACCTCTACGATGTGAAAACAAACACATTAATGTGTTACAACCAAGTACCAACATCAATTACAATGAACAATATGCCCACATCGGGAAGCACAAGACTCCGACCAGGTTATCATTCGCATCTACCCGTCAGGGCATGCAATGATCCCTTCATCAGGAATCATGTCGTCAAAAGGACATAGGCGAGAAAGTAACCAAGTTGCAAAATAACATATCTAGACCAATAACCCAAGAAAAATCCAACGTGCTAGGAGACCGAATTAACTGTCAAAATAAATGAAGACTAAACCCAAGCACCCAATTGACAAGTCTACAAGACACAAAGGAAAATTGACTACTATAACAATCATACATCACGTCAAATTCTTGGCGCAACAAACTCTATTGCAATCACACATTAATTAAAGGATGTTATTTTCCAATGATGAATATTCCCTCGAGAATCCATTCTACAATAAGATTTTATCAACAAAGTCTCACTACACTTGCCATTCGCTAACATATAATTCCTTGTAAAATCCTAAGTTAAATATTCCACCCCTATCATTACCCTTCCCAAACATACATGCCTTAGATTATGACAATGGACATATCCACCCTCTTATGCATAAGATAATGAGAAACTTGGGAAATGCATGACCCTAAAATTCCTTATCACTTTTAAACCACATTAATTGAAATCTATAACAGTGATGTATATAAATACTCCATTTAATTCATTCCAGTACCTTGTAATCTATAAACTCCTTAATTCCCTTTTAGTATCAACAATGATACCGTTGTCTAACATTATTATCGTTGTCTATAAAATATATGATATCATAGAGAAGAGTTAAATATGATAACACTATGTAACTATATGATCCATATGATCCATAAATATTATTGTGTAAATAATCAAAAAATGATAAAAACATTGTCATATAAACAAATACTAAACATGCTATCATATAAAATAATAATAAACACAATTATAAAAACGTTATCATATAAAAAAATCATAAACAAGCTATCATATAAAATAATAATAAACATAATTATAAAAACATTGTCATATAAACAAATCATAAACACGATGTCATTCACAGCAACAATGCTAAAAATGCAGTCATACCAATGGTAAACACGATGTGTATAGATTCGATGTATTTTAACAAGGAATATCAAATTGTTGTCTATATATATATATATATATATATATATATATTGGATGAATGGATGTGTAAACAAAATGTAATGTTGTCTAAAAAAGGGGTTACTTTTTATTAATAAATTTGTTGTTAAGTTTATTGATAAAACTATTGATGAATATATGGATAAGTCTTTTGATAACGCGGGTAAATTGCTGTGTAAAAATATGGGTGAAAAGGCTGAGTAAAGGCTGGGTAAATTGCCTAGAAATTTGTGGGGTGAATATTGTGTAAAGGCTCTAAGAAAAATGGCCAGGGGAGCTACCCTTGCTGGCAAATTCGCCCAGCAATTCGCTGTCAACAATCACTGTCGTTGTCTTTCATATATACAAAATCGTTGTCAATAATATTAACTGTCAACAACATTAAATCGCTATCCATGATATTGTTGTTAATTAATTAAGATTTACTATTTTACAATATATATGATATTGCTATCCATGATATGGATATTACTGTTAATTAATTAAGATTTATTGTCTTACAATATACATGATATTGCTATTAATACAATCATCATCACATAATAAAATTTAAGGGAAATCGTTGGGTTAATTATGAGAAGGACGCAGAGAATATCCATAACTGAAAACACAGAGATAAGTTGTTTAACGCAGAGATGAATTGAAATCGCAGAGTTATTATGAGTTTGTTTAAGTGCAGAGATAAAATGAGGGCAGAGATAACTGAACGCAGATAGAAAGGAACGCATAGATTAATCATTCAACAATGAATCAATCAAAAACACATGGATACTCATTCACAAAGAAGGCACAAAGATTAGAGATTAATCATCAGAGAAAAATGCAGAGATAAGTAAGCGTTAGATAACTAGGAAAATTTTATCCTTCACCTATTATCCATGCATAGGAAAGAAGGGAATTTGAATCTATAATTCTTTAAACACCGTAGTGACGATCGTCGATTCAACTCCTGGCTGACTGCTCAGGCATGGAATAATAACTTAAGGGCTAAAAGATAGAAGATAAAAACACAATTCTTCTTCATATTAAACAATAAAAACAAATGCAAAGACGTCATTGCAATCATAAGTTGGATTTTCCATGGGAAATCAATTCAAAATATAGTGAGCATAAGGCTGGGATGACTTTAAGTTCTTTGATCATAAAACGTTGGGCTCATCAAGACAAATTGTTGAAGATAAAAATGAAATCTTTGGATAGTGTTATGCTGAATAAAAAAATAATCTTTAACACAGTAGAATTACACTATTGAAGGCACAAGAAAAATAATTAAACTACCATTCAATACAAATATACACATGCGTACCATAGACAAATGTGAATGCTCTGAATTTGTTGTCCCACACACGCTTCATATAGCTCCCTCTTGCCAATCGATGTAACCTCACCGATACCTCTCAGCCAACGATAGGGGTGCATGTCTTCCCCTTGAGCCCCTCGAGCCGTAAAGGGTCCACACACATGATACTAGAGAATTCTAGCACCCAACTCACCTCGCAAGGTCGAGCTACCACTCATTACCCGAGATGGGTATCCCAACTCCCACAAGAGAAATTTCAGTCAAGATAAAATTCCAGTAGTGCAACGTTATGCAAAAATATGAGATCCATACTCCTCCTCCATCCTTTTTATAGAGTTCTTAAGTAATTAAGTTCCCAAAATTCAGATTCTTTTTTCATTAATTAATTAGGAAAAACCTCCCCCGTACACATGTCGCATGATCCCCTAGTTGCACCAGAAAATCAATTTTATTAATTAATTAAATATTCCTATTTCCCTCATCCACCTAAGAGGATTCCTAAAAACGCTCCTCAGTGTCCCAAAATTCCCTTACAATTCTTAAATGACTTATGCCTTACTTAACTCCTAATTGAGTTCATAACTAGAAGTTCCAAAGGCAAGATTCCTTACTAAGTTAGACATTCAACTTTTCCTTTACGTTTCATATTTTCTTCAAGTTTCCCCTTTTCCTTAAGTTCCTATTTCTTTTAAGTTTCCCCCTTTTTTCTTTTTAACTAAAATCAATTTAGCAAGTGTAGAAAAACAACCATTTACCCTTTTCCCTTTTTAATTAAAAATTAATTTAGCAAGTGTTGATAAAAACAACAATTTACCCTCTTTTCTTTTTAACTAAAAATAAAATTAGCAAATGTAGATAAAAACAACCATTACCCCTTTTTAAAAATTTAATCCTCCTTTATAATTTTGACTTTAATAAATAAGTTTGAATTTCTTACCCCCCTTCCTGTTACATGATTATTTATTATTATTTTTTTGACCACGTGTTCTACTTAGACCTAGGTTTTAATTTCACTAGGTTGGGCGACATTTTTTTTTTAGGAAAAATTGCTTTTAAACCTTACCTATCACATCATTCATTTTAAGGCCATCTAGGTCCTAAGGAGGCATAGTTTTCTAGGAACTAGATTTATTCACTTACCATTTAAAATCGCGACGTGCTCTTCAAGACGCACTACGTGCTCCAAGGGTGCCACTCGCCTCTTTCTGTTTTCCTTGCATGGCATTCCCTTCAAGACACACTATGTGCTCCAAGGGTTCCACTCACCTCTTTCCGTTTTCCTTGCACGACATGCCCTTCAAGAAACACTATGTACTCCAGGGGTGCCACTCGCCTCTTTCAATTTTCCTTGCACGACGTGCCCTTCAAGACGCACTACGTGCTTGAAGGGTGCCACTCACCTCTTGACTGAATTTGGTAGACGTCAAACCCCTGGAGTCAATACTCTGCCAAGTGATCATGTGGGAGACTAAGGGCCTCTAATTAATAAGGCCCATGCCTTATTGTGTTCCCCTTAGAATCATTGTGATCGACTATCACAGTCTTCCCTCATGGCATCATGGGTCTTCTAGAACTAGGTAATTGTTAACCTACAGTCCGAGCTACGATGGGAGTGTTAGTAGGCTATGGTAGGGCTGGAAACTACTAGCGCATATCATATCCGTCCTCCCAGGTCATTGAGTGCGGACTATAGTCATCCCACTATACCTTGACCATATATATTGTTTGACATTGTAGTTGTTGAATGCGATGGTCCAGGATGTGGATGGGCTCCGTCGTGAGTGCACCCTTGTCAGATACCCGCAAGGAACTCTCGTCAATAACATGTGTAGAATCACTAACATAAAGTTTCAAACAGATACGTAAAAAACATCATGCATACACCTCAAAGAATCAGGCAAGGCTAGTCGATAGGCCACAGGCCCCTTCCTTTCCACAATCTCAAAAGGTCCCACGAAACTAGGAGAGAGTTTAGCACCCTTTCCAAACTTGATCAAACTCTTATGCGGTTTCACTTGGAAGAAGAATCGATCTCCAACCTCATAACTATGGTCGACATGATGCGCATCGGCATAACTCTTATGTCGATCTTGTGCTTCATTGATCCTTTTTCTTATCATTTTCATTTGATATTCCATTTCTTGGATTGCTTCCAGTCCCACCAGGACCCTATCCTCAAGCCAATCCCAACTCAAAGGCATCTGACATGGTCACCCGTAAAGAAAATTGAAAGGCACCATCTTAATGGTGCTTTGATAACTGTCATTATATGGAAATTCTACCAATGGCAAGAATTCTTCCCAATGCCTATGTTGGTCCATAACATAAATACGCAACATATCCTCCAAGATTTGGTTTGTTCTTTCGATCTACCCATCTGTCTCCGGGTGATATGTGGTGCTAAAGTTAAGTTGGGTTCCCAAGGCCTCTTGGAAACTAGTCCAAAATCATCCAGTAAACATCGATCCTTTATCAGATATAATCCTCTTAGGCACGTCGTGTAGCCTCACAATCTAACTGATGAAAAATCTAGCTATGTCAGGTGCTTGATACGCCACATGAATAGGAACAAAATGAGCACTCTTCGTCAGAGTGTCGACTACCACAAAAATCGAGTCCTGTCTCTTTTCGTCAGTAGCAATCCAACAATTAAATCCATCGAAATGACCTCCCATTTTGATTCTAGAATAGCGTGTGGTTGTAGTAATCCAGCCGGATTTCTATGTTCAGCCTTCACTTGATGACATTCTGGACATATTTCCACATAGTTGACTACGTCTGCCTTCATTCCTTTCCAAAAGAATAAGGTTTTAAGGTCTACCCTCATCTTTGTGACTCTAAGATGAGCCATGTGCACTGCTCTATGAGCCTCATTTAGGTTCAAACTCCTCAACTCGTCGTTGGGCGGTACATAAATTCGACCTTTAAATCTCAATAATTTGTTGTTTTCCATAGTAAATCCTTCAAATTTTGGCACCATTATTGTGTTTTGTCCAATAAAATCCTTGACCTCTTGTACCAATCATCATCACACTGTAAGGTTAGAATATTTTCACGTAGATTCATCTGAAGAGGCATAATCGAAAATATGTGTGGTCTCTGACTCAATGCATCTGCCACTCTATTCCTTGTTCCATTTATGTAAGTAATCTCGAAATCATACTTGCTAAGAAATTCCGACAAACGTCGTTGTCGTGCGTTCAAGTCACTTTATGTAAATATGTGGTGTAGTCCACAGTGATTCGTTTTTAGTTCAAATTTCCGACCAATCAAGTAATGTCTCCAAACTCTCAAGGAATAAACAATGGATAACAACTCCAAATCATGCGTTTCATAGTTCTCCTCATGCCTTCTCAACTTTCTTGAGATGTAAGCAATCACTCGACCGTATTGCATCAAGAATCCGCCTAAACCTTCTTTCGATGTGTCAATGCATACCAAGAAGTCCGCGTTCATGTCAGGAACCTTTAGTATTGGTGTTGTTGTCAACAACTCCTTGAGCCTCTGAAATGCTTCGCGCATTTCTCGATCCAAACAAACTTCTTGTTATTCTTCTACAATTTTGTAATTGAATTTTCTATCTTCAAAAAACCCTCGACAAAACGTCGATAGTATCCCGCTAAACCATGAAGATAAGCACTTCTGGGACATTCGTCGACGTAGGCCATTTCATAATAGCATCGACCTTTGTTGGATCCACGGATATACCTTCATCAAAGATGACATGCCCTAAGTAGTGAATCTTCGATTGATAAAACGAGCATTAAGACAATTTCCCATACAATTTGTTCCTTTGCAGACACTGTAGTACCAAGCGCAAGTTCTCATCATGCTCCTCCATCATCCGAGAGTAAATCAAAATATCATCAATGAATACTTGGATGAACTTGTCCAAGTATTCATAGAACACTTCGTTCATCAAACTCAAAAATACCCTAGGGGCGTTCGTCAGTCCAAAAGGTAAAACAGTAAAATCATAATGTCCAAACCTCGTATTAAAGGCAGTCTTAGGGACGTCATCCTCCTTGATCCATAGTTGGCGATACCCTGATCTCAAGTCGATTTTCAAAAACACCGTCACACCCTTCATCTGATCAAACAGATCATCAATCCTTGGCAATGGATATTGATTCTTGATCATTTCTTTATTCAATTGATGGTAGTCAATGCAGAGTCTCCATGACACATCCTTCTTTCATGAGAAAATAACAAGTGCACCCCACGGTGACACACTTGGACGTATAAGTCCTAGGTCTAGCAACTCCTTCAGTTGCATTCTCAACTCATGTAACTCCAGGGTCAACATCTGATAAGGCATTCTTTCTATTGGTTCAGTTCTCGGTTTTAGGTCGATGGTAAATTCCAATTCCCTCTTTGGAAGCATCCTCGGTAACTCTTTCGGAAAGACGTATGCAAACTCTCTCACCACCAGAAGGTGTTCTAGACCTTTTGCTACTCCCTTCTCGTTTAATGCAAGGATTGCATAAATCTTACATCCCTTGTGCATGCTCTTCTGTATCTACAAGGAAAAGATGAACCTCATGGAAACTCCCTGGTTCCAACCTACAATCACGTGTCTCCGTCCCTCATCATTAACCAAGCTCAATTGTTTTGTATTACAGTTGAGTATCACCTCATGCAATTCCAACCAGTCCATACCGATCACGACGTCATAATATCCTAAGATCATGACATATAGGTTGGCCCTGGTGACAAACTCTCCCAGGTTAAGGCTACATCCCATAACCTTCCCACCAACCTTTTGTTTGGATCCTAAAGCTAATTCTACAAATCTAAACTCGTCCTATTCGACTGCCTTCCCTTAATTCTTTTGAGCACTGCACCAGAAATGAAACTCTTTGTAGCACCTGGATCTATCAAAATAATAAGGGTATGGTCAACGACGATACCTGACATCTCGAGCACAATCGACTGGTGCTCTGCCTGGAGGTTATTCACAACTGCATGGATCTGATGGGCCTTGCCAAAATCTCCCACGGTAGTGGATCCGATTGATCTATATGCTTTAGTCCTCTCCACTGGGAGGTCGTGTTGGTAATGTGGCTCCTCACATGTCCAACACCCTTTCTTCGATCCAGTACTCCTGGTACCTAAAGTAGAAGCTGATGGCCCATCGGCCTGGCACCCTGGTCTGTTCTACTGAATAAGCCTAAACTGTTGCTATTGTGGTCAACGCTGCTACTGGTGTTGTGGTCCTCGGTAGGGAGTTCATTGTTGAGGTGTTGGTCATCGAGGTGTAGTGGAAGTGTATCCTCTCTGGAAGCCACAATATCCTGGCATATGTCTAGCTGGTGTCTGATGTTGTTGTGCACCAGGTGACACCTTCCCTACTGGTCTCACTCGAGTCCTGCTCTGAACCTCGCTAATAAGATCCTCATTTTCTATGAGGGCCTTCTAGACGACATCATGCAAGGATTGAGGCATCAAAATCCTAACCTTTGCACAAAGGCTGACATTAAGACCAAACACAAACCTGTTGACCTTAATTTTCTTGGTGGTTAGGTGCGTAGCATACCGAATCAGCTCCATAAAATGGGCCTCATACTCGGGCACCGTATGGCCGCCCTGTCACAAGGCATTGAACTCCTTGAGCTGATGCTCAATGAATTCCTTCGATAGATACCTCTCTTGGAACCATTCCTTGAATAGTTCCCATGACACGTCTTTGACAGCCATGTTCAAATGTTGCAAGAGTGTCTTCCACCATAGAAGAGCACTCCCCTTTCAGTTGAAAGACCGCTATGTGAACCCTCATCCTGGAGGTCATAATAGCGAAGCGTGAAGCACATTTTCTTGCTCTCCAACCATGCCTTAATGGTTGAGCCATCCGTGACACTCATGAACTTGAGAACTTACCCTTCTCGAGTTCTCTGTGAAGCTAATGGTACAGGTTGGGGTGCATTGTGGACCCGTAGGGGTGTAGACACCATGGCCTCATCTCAGTACATATGGTGAATCAAGGCCTCTGACATTCCCTAGAAGGGCCTTGTCATACCATCATCATCCCTCACAACAATTGAATCCAACCCAAGGACTTGTTCTTCCCCCTTAGGGGTTAGACTTTGAGGGCATGGGCACTTCTGTAGGTGTCGCACCTCCTTCCATGACACCATGTTGCGAACCTCTGTGGTGTCCTCTAATTGATATTACTGCATTGGAACATTAAAGTTTTAATTAGTGCTAGGTTATTACTCAAGGGTTTACTGCAGTGGAAAGCATGATTATCCACAGTCGCAAGGTTGAACCCGCTCTGATACCATATGTAATGGCCCCTCCATTACAACTACATGCGACGCAATGTAAAAGCATTTTTTTTTTAAGAAGGAAGGCAACAATGACCATAGTTAAACAAGGCAACTTAACGGCGAACAAAACTCACGTAGATCAGGAAACAGACAACAATGACTCAGCATACTAGCACATCATGTAACTGGATGAAACATGCAATAATCAATCAGATAGATAAAAACAACTACCTGCCCAACACAAGAAAGACAATGCCTACAAGCTAGAGGCCAACATCAATAACCCGACACAACGACTTAGACGACCAGTAACTAGGGACCTCTACAATGCGCAATCAAACACATTAAGGCATTACAACCAAGTACCAACATCAATTACAATGAACAATACACCCACATCGGGAAGCACATGACTCCAGCTAGGTTATCATTCACATCTATCTATCAGGCGTGCAATGATCCCTTCATCAGGAATCATGTCGTCTCAAGGAGATAGGTGATATAGTAACCAAGGTGAAAAATAACATATCTAAACCAATAACCCAATAAAAATCCAACGTGCTAGGAGACCGAATTAACTGTCAAAATACATGAAGACTAAACCCAAGCACCCAATCGACAAGTCTACAAGACACAAAGGAAAACTGACTACTATAACAATCATACATTACGTCAAATTCCTGGCGCAACAAACTCTATTGCAATCACACATTGATTAAAGTACGCTATTTTCCAACGATGAATATTCCCTCGAGAATCCATTCTACAATAAGATTTTATTAACAAAGTCTCACTACACTTTCCATTTGCTAACATATAATTCCTTGTAAAAGCCTAAGTTAAATATTCCACCCCTATCATTACCCTTCCCAAACATACATGCCTTAGATTATGATAATGGACATATCCACCCTCTTATGCATAAGATAATGAGAAACTTGGGAAATGCATGACCCTAAAATGCCTTATCACTTTTAAACCACATTAATTGAAATCTATAACAGTCATGTATATCAATACTCCATTTAACTCCATTTAATGGAGTAAATGGAATTAAATGGAGTTAATTAAAGTAATTCCTCTAGCACATGTATTCAAGTAATCCATTTAATTAGGAAAAACCTCCCTCGTACACATGTCGCCCGATCCCCTAGTTGCACCAGAAAATCAATTTTATTAATTAATTAAATATTCTTATTTCCCTCATCCACCTAAGAGAATTCCTAAAAACGCTCCTCGGTGTCCCAAAATTCCCTTACAATTCTTAAATGACTTACACCTTACCTAACTCCTAGTTGAGTTCATAAATAGAAATTCCAAAGGAAAGATTCCTTACTAAGTTAGACATTCATCTTTTTCTTTATGTTTCCCCTTTTCTTTAAGTTTCCCTTTTTCCTTAAGTTCTTATTTCTTTTAAGTTTCCCCCTTTTTCCTTTTTAACTAAAATCAATTTAGCAAGTGTAGAAAAACAACCATTTACCCTTTTTCCTTTTTAATTAAAAATTAATTTAGCAAGTGTTGATAAAAACAACCATTTACCCTCTTTTCTTTTTAACTAAAAATTAAATTAGAAAATGTAGATAAAAACAACCATTACCCCTTTTTAAAAATTTAATCCTCCTTTATAATTTTGACTTTAATAAATAAGTTTGAATTTCTTACCCCCCTTCTTGTTACATGATTATTTATTATTTTATTTTTTTACCACATGTTCTACTTAGACCTAGGTTTTAATTTCACTAGGTTGGGCGACATTTTTTTTTTAGGAAAAAATGTTTTTAAACCTTACTTATCTCATCATTCATTTTAAGTTCATCTAGGTCATGAGGAAGCATAGTTTTCTAGGCACTAGGTTTATTCACTTACCAGTTAAAATCGTGACGTGCCCTTCAGAACGCACTACGTGCTCCAATGGTGCCACTTGCCTCTTTATGTTTTCCTTACGCGACGTGCCCTTCAAGATGCACTACGTACTCCAAGGGTGCCACTCACCTCTTTCCATTTTCCTTGCATGACGTGCCCTTCAAGATACACTATGTGCTCCAAGGGTGCCACTCACTTCTTTCCATTTTCCTTGCACGATGTGCCCTTCAAGATGCACTACGTGCTCCAAGGGTGCCACTCGCCTCTTGAGTGAATTTGGTGGACGTCAAACCCCTGGAGTCAATACTCCGCCATGTGATCTTGTGGGAGACTAAGGGCCTCTAAGGAATAAGGACCCTGCCATATTGCGTGTCCCTTAGAATCATCGCGAGCGACTATCACAGTCTGCCCTCACGACATCGTGGGTCTTCTCAAACTACGTAATCGTTAACCTGCATTTCAAGCCACGGCAAGAGTGCTAGTAGGTTGTGGCATGGATTCTACCACACCTCTCCCTCAAAGTCTCTGGTTTTCCTATGTGACCCCTCTACTCCACATGTGAGTCTGTTCGACAATCTATCGTCATCCTTCATCCATCAACGAATCATGTCAACATTAATAATCAATCATAATAACATCTAATCATATGTACATATGTCACATCAACAACATTCAAACCTCAATTGTCCACTCCCTAACTCAATCTGGAGTCCAAGGGGTTTCATCGATGCCTCTGGATCCTCAATGTCCAGAGTCCTGCACACTTAGGAGAACCCAGTCAATAGCACATGTCTAGGTAAATACAACAAAATAACATATCATCAAATCCATAATATCTCATACTCATTATCAAAACGATCAATAATGTAATAACCTAGATCACTTACACGCAAGTGTCCTCAAAGAATAAGTTTGCTCAGTGCACGCAAGAGAGGGATGTTACATCTCTCACATGTGGACCTTTATCTTTATTTCCTTGAATGTGATCAAAAGTTATGAAAATTGTGATGGATGTGAGAGTTATTTTGTTTTTCCTATAATTGTTATTTATTCTTGTATACTATTTTTTGCAGATATTATATTTTTATGACTGAATATTCCTAGTCCTCTTATCAGGAATTCTTCAGTGTATGTATATTATTTTCAATTTGGAATATTTTACATTTTTATTGAGTGATAAAGGTATGGGGTTTGATATTTAGTATTCTCCCATTTTCATATTATAGTTTCAAGATATACAAGATTTATGTTTAAAGAAAATACAAAGGAGTGCCACCTCTATAAAAACACAGGGGGATATTTATATCCTCGTGATTTTGTTGTTTGGACCTTAACAGATCTATACATCAACATTTTTGGTGACCATACTGGGGAGAACAAAAGGATGGTTTCACAGATCAGAATTCTAATGACCCAACCTTAGCCAAATCAAACCCAGTCACAAGCTGGTCTTGGAAATCAAACGAGTGTTTTTCATCAATTGTATGATTTGACATTAAAAACATCCAGAACTCATGGATATCTTGAAAGATTGTGGGAAACCCTTTCTCACGAAGAAGAAAGATAAATCACAAGAAGACTAAGAAGACAATATAGAAATTGAAAGATAGAATCATACAAGGGCCTAATAACAAGAAGCAAGAGAAAACAACTTCAAATTATAGAAGTTGGTGAAATTTACACCATTGAGAAAAGAAGAATTCCAATAATGGGTGACAGAAAAGAGAATGCCGAAAATAATGAAGAGAGAAATAAAAGAGAAAGAATTCCACGAAGAAGGGTTAGAAATAGCCCACTTAATCTTCAAGGAGAACAACATCAACTGTCAACTCTTCCATAAGGAGTGTTGCCATTATTTTCAGGAGATGAAGTGATGGATCTAAAAATACATATTCTATTTTGAATGAAAATACTCTTTTAAAGTTCTCTCATATGTGGGCGTTTATCTTTCTTTCCTTGAATGTGATCAAAAGTTATGAAAACTGTGATGGATGTGAGAGTTATTTTGTTTTTCCCGTAATTTGTATTTATTCTTATATAATATTTTCCGCAAATATTATATTTTTATGACTGAATATTCTTGGTCCTCTTCTCACGAATGTTTTGGTGTATGTATATTATTTTCAATTTGAAATATTTTACATTTTTATTGAGTGATAAAGATTTGGGGTCTGCTATTTAGTATTCTCCCATTTTAATATTGTAGTTCCATGATATTCAATATTTATCTTTAAATAAAATACAAAGGAGTGCCACCTGTATAAAAACATAGGGGGTTTTTTATATCCTCATGAGGTTGTTGTTTGGACCTTAACAGATCTAGACATCAATAACCCTTTGAAGAACAAAATTGCTCTATCCATGCCTGGTAATGTTTGATTCATTTGTTGAGTTACTCCATTTTTTTGTAGAGTATAGGATTTAGTCAATTTCCTCCTAATTCCTTTTTCCTGGAAATATGCATGGAATTCACTTGAAATTAATTCTCCTCCATTATTCATATGCAAAGTAGAAATTATCTCCCCAAATTTTGAAAAGACTGAAACTGTGTGAATGCCTTTGATTTTTCCTTCAAAAAGAACACCCAAACCATCTTGTTGAAGTCATCAATGAATAGGAAAAAATAATTACATCCCCCAAGTGAAGTGTCCAAAGGTCCACAAATATCACTTTGAACAAGTTGTAACCTCCTAGTTTCTCTTCAAGTACTAGTGGGAAATGCTAACCTTCTTCATTTTCCATAAATGAAAGATTGACATCTTTCATTTTCCTTCTGAAATGTGGGGATCCCCTTTACTATTATTTTCTTTTGAAGCTAAATAAGACTATCAACATTCAGGTGTCCAAAACGGACGTGCCATAATCAAATGGGTGTAATATCGGTCTCAACTAATCCTGCAAATTCCTACATTCTTTGAGTGATTGTGCCTTTCATTCTAAGAAGTTTTCCATCCTCATAACCTGCCATCAATGTTTTATAATGATCCTTTGATTGATTTAATTTTAATTATTCCATATTCAATTACTATTTTATTCCCTAACTCGCGAATCAAAATCAAATACAACAAAGTGTTCTTAAATGAGGGAACATACCAAACATTAGAGATTATACTTTCCCAAATTCCTAGTAAAAACACCTTTATTGAACCTTTTCCCTATGGTATGTGAGTGGTGTCGTCTGTTAGAAAGACTGAACTCAAATGGAAATACTGATAATTTCAAAATAAATATTTCATGTAATTCGTGTGTTGAGTGGCATGTATATCCATGATCCATGCATCCTCAAAATTACTTCTGAAAGAGTAGGTTGTTTGAACTGAGCTTGTTGTTTATGTTTGTTGAATAGTTGTAAAAACGTATTCACGATTCTCATTTTCTTCTATATTGATTTATTGTTCCGAGGAATATTTTTTTGTAGCTATCTTTTCATAAGGAATGTGACAATATGAGGCATACTTTCCAATCTTATTACAATGGAAACAAGTTATTGTTTTCTTTCCTCTTCCTCTTCTATTTGATTATGAATGGTGATGTTTTTCCTCTTTGGAATCTTCTTAGTCCAAGTCATATTTCCCCTACCTCTTCCTCTTCCTCGGCCTTGACCATCACCTTGATTTCAATACTGAGATGAATTATATTCATGTTCATTCCCTTTATGCTCATTTCCCTTGGTAGAAGAAACATCATTTTTAGTAGTTCTCTTGCTTGTGCTTGTAACCAACACATCCTCACCTGATTTTTTTGTCTTACCAAAAGTTTTATCGTTATTAGATAGTAGCTCACTAAGTTTATCAAAAGTTGTATTCTCCAAATTATATGTAATCTACAATGCTTCCAAAAAATGCTTGTATGATTTCGGAAAACCCAAGATCAAAATTGTAACCATCAAACTATATTCAATTTTAGCAAAACCTACCTTTGCAATATCTTTCTTAATATTTTTTAGTCTTGAGATATATTCCATTACATCTCCCCCGACAACTAATGTTTTTTGCAATAACTTTAACTAAAGATCGACTCTTTTAACCTCATTTTGAAAATCAAATAAATCTTTAAGTGTTTTCCAAGATGACCAAGAATTACTGCAATTTTCAATGTGCACAAAGACTTCATCAAAAACAATACTTTGAATTAGTGCTAAGGCATTTTCATCTTTCATCTCCCATTTTTCTAATTGAACAACATTAGTTGGTTTTGTGGGTTGTGCATTACAAATTCCTTTCCATAATTCATTATAGATGAGAGTGCTTTGAATGTGTCAACTCCATAGTTTATAGTTATTTGAAACTTCTAACTTGTCTGAATCATTAAATAGATTAATGACTATAGACATTGTTCAATTACAAGTATAGTTACAACTTATATCACCAAAAAAAAAGGAATAATATGCACATTACATCTCCAAAATACAAAAAGGACTTTATATTTCCAAAAGTAAATGCACCTTATAACACCAAAAAATATGCAATGCACCTTATAACACCAAAAATATGCACCAACCAATGAATATTTGTAGGATTTCTTGTGAACAGTGATTATGTTATGGGCACCTTATATCACCACCATATTGATTCTTTGCATTGATTACAATTATGTAAATGTTACAACATAAAAATAAGAAAATTATGCACTAGATACACCAAACACCATGAAATAAAAGAGATATAAAGGTGTTGCAATATCCCTCAACTCAAAACCTCATAGTTAATTACAAAAAAATCACTTATTGAATCAAAGCACAACTAAGTTATCAATTAAGCATTATATTAGAAGCATAAATGAGGAAACGAAAATCTCAAATAATACAAAAATATATTATGCCCATCAACTAAGATTATCATTCAAATGTCCTCAAAGCTTACAAGGGGTCCCTTATTGGGAAAATCACCCAAATAAAAAAGATACAAAGTACATTTGCACTTGACTGGTTGATTTGTTTCCAAACCTGCTATACAATCTTTGTATAGAAACAACATGACTGTTATCCTGATACCCATGTTTCTCTGTGTTGTATTCATAACTGTAATGCTGAAAAATGTGTTATCTGCATGACCCATACAAGAAAACATGCATTGTCCACAATGACCAATCTTTATGTTGCACGGTTTCTCTCTCTCTTATTTTACCTAGATCTATAGATGGAATTCTTTCTCCACCTATCCAACATCTCTTTTAATCATAGGTCTTTGTGATCCAACTCTCTTTGCATCAACACTTGGATGAAATAATCTTCAACCAATATATGAGATCTCACTCACTCATACAATGTGTAATGAAAAGTCCTTCTTTGCTATCTCTGTGTAAAAGTCCCAACTTGGTCTCTCACCAAAAGTATCTTCTCTTTTACCCTGGCCTTGATTTCATAATATTGAGTTATGACCTATCGCTAATCTCCAAAGCGATTAATGGTTGATATTACTTCTCACCTCACTTGAGATCAATGACTATTATTTAATTCACTAATGATAATTAAAGAATTTCCTTAAATCAAACTCAACTCACTAATAAAAACACTTCACTTTAATAATTAATTTAATTAAAGTCTCACACTTAGAAGACTTTGGACGACTTCCACATGCTATAAACCAAGATAATGTGTAAGTACTTATTTGATGCTACATGCATCAACACTCCCTCTTAGCGAGGAAGGTACTTCTATGACCTATATGTGGTTTTGTCTTTTCTTCCATGGTTGCTCTCCAATCCACCTGCTTGGTTTCTCCCTATGAAATAGAATCTATACCTATAATCTTGCTCGAAACATTTATTGAAGACTTCCATATAATCATTCTCCTTGAAGCATCCTTCTTATAAGCATCCTACATGGCCATATCGTACCATGACTCCTTCTTGACAGACTTAGAAGGTTGTTCATTCCCACATGAACCTAAAGGCTAACTCCCTATGAGCTTCTCAACATTCAGAGCTACCTGCTCCTTATCCTCTGTCACTTCATTGCTTACCATGGCTCACATAGGATTTCCCTTTATCCCATATAAGTTTCTCTCTCTAAACAAAAAATCAACTTATGTGTCTAAGCTAGATCATGTAAGCTTGATCAACACTTTTCTGTCCTAGAACGTTATGTCAAATCCATTCTTCTCAATCGTTGAGAGTGACAACATACTCCTCCTGAGTTATGGCACCCATATCACATCCATCACTCTCATCACGCCTCCTGACTCCTTCCGGAATGACATTTTTCCATATCCCTTTACTGCATGCTTAGTTCCCATACCAAGTTCCACATGTACATCTGAGTCTAATTCTGTGAAACTCTTGAAAAAATCTTGTGCTCCTGTCATATAAAAATTGGCTCCACTATTTGTTATCCATGCACCAACTAATATGGTGCCCAAGGAATTCTGGGAAACAAGTAAGAACTCTTTCTGTTCAAACTTCCTACAAAACTCATCCATTTGATTCTTTGTTGACACAACTACCTTTGGTTGTGTCTCATTCCCACCCTTATTCTTGTTTGGACATTTCCCTACATAATTCCCAAACTTGTGACATGAAAAGAACTTCACTATTATCATGTCCTTATTCTTTCCATCTTGAGAGGTAGACTCTCCACTGGAAATCTTCTTAAAACTTCCCTTCTTTCCTTGGATGGAAAGAGAAAGGTTCTCATCATCATTCATGTGTCAACCTCCATTCCGTTCTTCATTTTTAAGTTCCTCCTTAATGAATTCATCCCACAACCTTGACTAATCAGGGAGGTTCTCATGTGCCACAAGCCCTTTGATGAACAACATCCATTGCTTCATGAAGCCTTTTAATTTCAACCTCACCAATTCTGAATCAATGATTGTCTCTTGAAATGCAACCAGTTCATCTCGAACTTGTCATATCTGTGTGAGATAATTTTTCATTGTTTATGATCCTATCATCTTGGTGTCTCTAAGATTCTCTCTTAGCACCATTTTTTGATTCTCGTTCTTTCTTTGAAATAATATATTTAGATCCTCCCACATGTCCCTGATAGTTTTCTTTCCCAATAAATGAGGGATCAAATGATCCTTCACTCCATCTAGAATTATGCACCTAGCTTTCACATCCTTCTAGTTATGGATGATCAGTTATATCACATATGTTGGAGAAGTGATCTAGGCATTAGAAAATTCCTAGATCCTATTTTCCATCAACACCAACATGATCCTCTCCTTCCAAGGGTTGTAGTTGGAAACCCCATCCAACATATCCTCAACTCACAATCCAATTGATGTCTCCAAGATATGCTTTGATAACCCTCTGTTGAAACTACCCCTGTATTTTCCTATACGATATATTCCCACGCTATCTACCCTAAAAGAATGATTTTTATGATAATGCATGAATTTTTCCATGTGGTCTGCACGACCTGTAACAAAATGTTGTTCTTGATCTGACTACAGTACAATTATTTCCCTGAAATATCTCCTTCAATTTCTTACCATTGGTTATCAATCTAATAAGATCTCCTTGCAGGTATGAAATATATTTTATCCCCTGCTATGAATATGAGATCTATATTCCTCTCAGAGAATGTGCTTTGATACCATGTTGAAATATCCCTCAACCCAACACCTGACAATTACTTCCAAATAAATCACTTATTGAATCAAAGCACAATTGAGTTATCAATTAAACATTACAATGGAAGCATAAATAAGGAAACCACAATATCACACAATACACAAAGATATTCTTCCCATCAACTAATATTATTATTCAAATATCCTCAAAGCTTACAAGGGTTCCCTTACTGGGAAAATGGCCCAAATAGAAAATAGTCAAAGTACATATGCACTTGATTGGCTTATTTGTTGCCAAACATGTTGTGCAATCTTTGTATGGAAACAAACACAATTGTTACCCTGATACCTGCACTGCTTTATGCTATCTATATGACTGTAACACTAAAACTCGTGCTATATGCATGACCCGTACTATAAAAATTGCACTGTCTGCAACGATCAATCTTTCTGTTGTACAACTGCTCTCTCTCTTTTTTTTTCTAGATCTATAGATGGAATTCCTTCTCCACCTATCCAAGATCTTTTT
>JASDQU010306146.1:71510-83357 GCA_032191745.1 Picea mariana
ATATTCTCTCTCTCTTTTTTTTTAAAGGATAGAGAAAATTCCTCCACTAGTATAATTTAGACCTAGAGTTTAATTTTTGTGTTGGGCGACATTTTATTAGGGAAATTGTTTTAAACATTTCTTATCACATTATTGGTCCTAAGGCCATCTGGGTTCATTTATTTATCATTAAAAATGTGATGTTCCCTTCAGGACGCACTAAGTGCTCCAAGGGTGCCACTCGCCTCATTTGTTTCTCTTGCACGACGTGCCCTTCGGGACGCACTACATGCTCCAAGGGTACCACTCGCCTCATCTGTTTCCCTTGCATGACATGCCCTTCAGGACACACCATGTTCTCCAAGGGTTCCACTCACCTCTTGACTGACCTGGTATACATAAAAAAACCCTGGAGTCAATACTCCGCGAGACGAACTTGTGGGAGACTAAGGGCCTCTAAGGAATAAGGACCCTGCCTTATTGCGCNGAAAAAATGTTTTTAAACCTTACTTATCTCATCATTCATTTTAAGTTCGTCTAGGTCCTGAGGAGGCATAGTTTTCTAGGCACTAGGTTTATTCACGTACCAGTTAAAATCGTGACGTTCCCTTCAGGACACACTACGTGATCCAAGGGTGCCACTCGCCTCTTTATGTTTTCCTTACGCGACATGCCCTTCAAGACACACTACGTACTCCAAGGGTGCCACTCACCTCTTTCTGTTTTCCTTGCATGACGTGCCCTTCAAGATGCACTACATGCTCCAAGGGTGCCACTCACCTCTTTCCATTTTCCTTGCACGATGTACCCTTCAGGATGCACTACGTGCTCCAAGGGTGCCACTCGCCTCTTGACTGAATTTGGTAGACGTCAAACCCCTGGAGCCAATACTCTACTAGGTGATCTTGTGGGAGACTAAGGGCCTCTAAGGAATAAGGACCCTGCCTTATTGCGCACCCCTTAGAATCATCATGAGTGACTTTCACAGTCTGCCCTCACGGCATTGTGGGTCTTCTCAAACTACGTAATCGTTAACCTACAGTTCGAGCCACGAAAGGAGTGCTAGTAGGTTGTGGTAGGGTTGTTGCCACACCTCTCCCTCAAAGTCTCTGGTTGTCCTGTGTGACCCCTCTACTCCACATGTGAGTCTGTTCGACAATCTATCGTCAGCCTTCATCCATCAACGAATCATGTCAGCATTAATAATCAATCATAATAACATCTAATCATATGTACATATGTCACATCAACAACATTCAAACCCCAATTGTCCACTCCTTGACTCTATCCAGAGTCCAAGGGGTTTCATTGATGCCTCTGGATCCTCAATGTCCAGAGTCCTGCACACTCAGGAAAACCCAGTCAATAGCACGTGTCTAGGTAAATACAACAAAATAACATATCATCAAATCCATAATATCTCATACTCATTATCAAAACGATGAATAGTATAATAACCCAGATCACTTGCACGCAAGTGTCCTCAAAGAATAAGTTTGCTCAGTGTGCGCAAGAGAGGGATGTTACATCTCTCACATGTGGACCTTTATCTTTATTTCCTTGAATGTGATCAAAAGTTATGAAAATTGTGATGGATGTGAGAGTTATTTTGTTTTTCCTATAATTTTTATTTATTCTTGTATACTATTTTTTGCAGATATTATATTTTTATGACTGAATATTCCTAGTCCTCTTATCAGGAATTCTTCAGTGTATGTATATTATTTTCAATTTGGAATAGTTTACATTTTTATTGAGTGATAAAGGTATGGGGTTTGATATTTAGTATTCTCCCATTTTCATATTATAGTTTCAAGATATTCAAGATTTATGTTTAAAGAAAATACAAAGGAGTGCCACCTCTATAAAAACACAGGTGGATATTTATATCCTCGTGATTTTGTTGTTTGGACCTTAATAGATATATACATCAACATTTTTGGTGACCATACTAGGGAGAACAAAAGGATGGTTTCACATATCATAATTCTAATGACCCAACCTTAGCCAAATCAAACCCAGTCACAAGATGGTCTTGGAAATCAAATGCGTGTTCTTCATCAATTGTATGATTTGACATTAACAACATATAGAACTCATGAATATCTTGAAATATCGTGGGAAACCCTTTCTCACGAAGAAGAAAGATAAATCACAAGAAGACTAAGAAGACAATATAAAAATTGAAAGATAGAATCATACAAGGGCCCAATAACAAGAAGCAAGAGAAAACAACTTCAAATTACAGAAGTTGGTGAAATTTACACCATTGAGAAAAGAAGAATTCCAATAATGGGTGATAGAAAAGAGAACGCCAAAAATAATGAAGAGAGAAATGAAAGAGAAAGAATTCCACGAAGAAGGGTTAGAAATAGCCCACTTAATCTTCAAGGAGAACAACATCAACTGTCAACTCTTCCATAAGGAGTGTTACCATTATTTTTAGGAGATGGAGTGATGGATCTAAAAAGACATATTCTATTTTGAATGAAAATACTCTTTTAAAGTTCTCTCATATGTGGGCCTTTATCTTTCTTTCCTTAAATGTGATCAAAAGTTATGAAAATTGTGATGGAAGTGAGAGTTATTTTTTTTTCCCGTAATTTTTATTTATTCTTATATAATATTTTCCGCAAATATTATATTTTTATGACTGAATATTCCTAGTCCTCTTCTCAAGAATGTTTTGGTGTATGTATATTATTTTCAATTTGAAATATTTTACATTTTTATTGAGTGATAAAGATTTGGGGTCTGTTATTTAGTATTCTCCCATTTTCATATTATAGTTCCATGATATTCAATATTTATCTTTAAATAAAATACAGAGGAGTGCCACCTCTATATAAACATAGGGGGGTTTTTATATCCTCGTGAGGTTGTTGTTTGGACCTTAATAGATCTAGACATCAATAAACCTTTGAAGAACAAAATTGCTCTAGCCATGCCTGGTAATGTTTGATTCATTTGTTGAGTTACTCCATTTTTTTGTAGAGTATAGGATTTAGTCAATTTCCTCCTAATTCCTTTTTCCTGGAAATATGCATGGAATTCACTTGAAATGAATTCTCCTCCATTATTCATATGCAAAGTAGAAATTATCTCCCCAAATTCTGAAAAGACTGAAATTGTGTGAATGCCTCTGATATTTCCTTCAAAAATAACACCCAAACCATCTTGTTGAAGTCATCAGTGAATTGGAAAAAATAATTACATCCCCCAAGTGAAGTGTCCAAAGGTCCACAAATATCACTTTGAACAAGTTGTAACCTCCTGGTTTCTCTTCAAGTACTAGTGGGAAACGCTAACCTTCTTCGTTTTCCATAAATGAAAGCTTGACATATTTCATTTTCCTTCTGAAATGTGGGAATTCCCTTTACTATTCTTTGCTTTTGAAGCTAAATAAGACAATCAACATTCAAGTGTCCAAATGATCATTCTCCTTGAAGCATCCTTCTTATGAGCATCCTACATGGCCATATCGTACCATGACTCCTTCTTGACAGACTTATAAGGTTGTTCCTTCCCACATGAACCTAAGGGCTAACTCCCTCTGAGCTTCTCAACATTCAAGGCTACCTGCTCCTTATCCTCTGTCACTTCATTGCTTACCATGGCTCACATAGGATTTCCATTTATCCCATATAAGTTTCTCTCTCTAAACAAAAAAACAACTTATGTGTCTAAGCTAGATCATGTAGGCTTGATCAACACTTGTCTGTCCTAGAATGTTATGTCAAATCCCTTCTTCTCAATCGTTGAGAGTGAGAGCATACTCCTCCTGAGTTATGGCACCCATATCATGTCCATCACTCTCAACACGCCTCCTGACTCCTTCCGGAATGACATTTTTCCATATCCCTTTACTGCATGCTTAGTTCCCATACGAAGTTCCACATGTACATCTGAGTCTAATTCTGTGAAACTCTTGAAAAGATCTTGTGCTCCTATTATATAAAATTTGGCTCCACTATTTGTTATCCATGCACCAACTAATATGGTGCCCAAGGAATTCTGGGAAACAAGTAAGAAATCTTTTTGTTCAAACTTCCTACAAAACTCATCCATTTGATTCTTTGTTGACACAACTACCTTTGGTTGTGTCTCATTCCCACCCTTATTCTTGTTTGGACATTGCCCTACATAATTCCCAAACTTGTGACATGAAAAGAACTTCACTTTTATCATGTCCTTATTCTTTCCATCTTGAGAGGTAGACTCTCCACTGGAAATCTTCTTAAAATTTCCCTTCTTTGCTTGGATGGAAAGAGAAAGGTTCTCATCATCATTCATGTGTCAATCTCCATTCAGTTCTTCATTTTTAATTTCCTCCTTAATGAATTCATCCCACAACCTTGACTAATTAGGGAGGTTCTCACGTGCCACGAGCCCTTTGATGAACAACATCCATTTCTTCATGAAGCCTTTTAATTTCAACCTCACCAATTCTGAATCAGTCACTATCTCTCGAAATGCAACTAGTTCATCTCGAACTTGTCATATCTGGGTGAGATAATTTTTCATTGTTTATGATCCTATAATCTTGGTGTCTCTAAGATTCTCTCTTATCACCATTTTTTGATTCTCATTCTTTCTCTGAAATAATATATTTAGATCCTCCCACATGTCCCTGATAGTTTTCTTTCCCGATAAATGAGGGATCAAATGATCCTTCACTCCATCTAGAATTATGCACCTAGCTTTCACATCCTTCTAGTTATGGATGATCAGTTATATCACATCTGTTGGAGGAGTGATTTGGGCATTAGAAAATTACTAGATCCTATTTTCCATCAACACCAACATGATCCTCTCCTTCTAAGGGTTGTAGTTGGAAACCCCATCCAACATATCCTCAAATCACAATCCAATTGATGTCTTCAAGATATGATCTGATAACCCTCTGTTGAAACTACCCCTGTATTTTCCTATACGATATATTCCCACGCTATCTACCCTAAAATCATGATTTTTATGATAATACATGAATTTTTCCATGTGGTCTACACGACCTATAAAAAAATGTTGTTCTTGATCTGACTACAGTACAATTATTTCCCTGAAATATCTTCTTCGATTTCTTGCCATTGGTTATCAATCTAATAAGATCTCCTTACAGGTATGAAATATATTTTATCTCCTGCTATGAATATGAGATCTATATTCCTCTCAGAGAATGTGCTTTGATACCATGTTGAAATATTCCTCAACCCAGCAAATATCCCTCAACCCAGCACCTGACAATTACTTCCAAATAAATCACTTATTGAATCAAAGCACAATTGAGTTATCAATTAAAAATTATAGTGGAAGCATAAATAAGGAAACCAAAATCTCACATAATACACAAAGATATTCTTCCCATCAACTAATATTATCATTCAAATATCCTCAAAGCTTACAAGGGATCCCTTACTAGGAAAATGGCCCAAATAGAAAAGAGTCAAAGTACATATGCACTTGATTGGCTGATTTGTTGCCAAACATGTTGTGCAATCTTTGTATGGAAACAAACACAATGGTTACCCTGATACCTACACTGCTTTATGCTATCTATATGAATGTAACACTAAAACTCATGCTATATGCATGACCCATACTATAAAAATTGCACTGTCTCCAACGATCAATCTTTCTGTTGTACAACTGCTCTCTCTCTTCTTTTTTCTAGTTCTATAGATGGAATTCCTTCTCCACCTATCCAAGATCTCTTTGAATCACATTCCTTCATGATCCAACTCTCTCTGCATCAACACTTGGATGAAACACTCTTCACCCAATCTATGATATCTCTCTCACTGATGCAAACCCCCTACCTCAGCAGGTTCTTGTGACCTCCCAATCTCTGGATCGTTCTTCTTCTGAGCCGAAATAGCTCTTCGGGCTCCTTTAACAAATCCATAGGTCCTTCACAAAAACCCCACTTGCACAACGTGCACTAGGCGTAGGTCTTCACCTCCATACGAACACGGTGCTTTGACCTCAGGCCAAACCAAAAGTTGCTTTTTGGATTTCACGAGTTCACGAATCCTAATGTCGAGTCTCTGGCTCTTCAAATCCCCGAAACCCGAAATGCCGAAATTCTACTCCCAAGCCACGTCGTCTTTCGCAACTTCGGGACTTTCAATGCGAAGTGCCTCAGCTCTTTGACCTCGGAATTTCCGAAAAGCCGAACCCCGAAATGATAAAATGCCGAAAACTGACCCGCAACCCTACTCCAAAGATATGTCGTGTTTCGCGACTTCGAGACTTTCAATGCAAAGTGACCCGGCTCCTTGTCCTCGGAATTGCCGAAAAGCCGAACCCCAAAATGCCAAAACACCCACTCCAAAGGGAGATCAACGACTGTAAGCCTCCCCTGATCTGACAGCTTACATTCCTTCGGGGTTTTGTGGTTCAATAGTCTCAACTCTTACCCTTTACATCCTCCGGTAGCTGAAATACCGAAATCTCCCCGTGACCATGCCCAATTTTCGGGGTTTCGAAATTCACGATTTCACGATTCCACTACAAACAATTCTTGGTCCTTCAACCTCCCAGTTCCTGAAATGTTGAAGGCTTCCAGATATTTTCCGCGTGTCCTCTACAAATGGACGGTCCTGATTCTTTCGGGATTTCGCGAGTCGGGACTTCCTGTCTCACGACTCTTCCTCCTCGAACTCCCGGTATCTGAAACCCCGATGGTTTTAGGATCTCTGCCACACTTCCTCTCCAAATGGACGGTCCCAATGTTTTCGAGACTTTGAAGGGCCTTCTCCTCATCATGTATACAAGATTAACCCTTTTGCATCGTCTCCTCAATCTGATGGCTATCGATCCTCCACACTAGATCTAACGGCGGTTGTAGCTCCTCCTTGAGCATGTTCTTCTTCTTCCCCTTGGAAGATTTCTTGCTCCAAAAGGCCTCGACCTTTGTCTCTGTTGCAAAGCTTCTAACCTTGGCTCCCGCCTGTGTTCTAAGAGGTGTTCCTCCTCTTGAGCTTTATCAACTCTGAACCTCAAAGGTTCTGTGACCTCTGCAACCTCTTGCAGGAACTTTGCATGAAATGGTGATATCTCTTCTGAGCTTGTCTATTTGAACCTCTAAGGGATTCGACCTTTGCCTTCTCCTTCAAATGGACATTGGTGCCCTCTTGGCAATTTATGCTCAAGCACTCCTTGTTGAGCCAACAGAGTCTTCAGTAAATTTTTAACTGTCTTTTCCCTGGACACTTCTCTTCTTACAAAACTCGAAACAGAGCTCATCTCGATGCACTCCTTGCACTCACTCGATGCCCTCCTAGCAGAGCCTTTACAGAATTCTCAACAATTTTGCATCTCCTCTCTGTGCTCTCCTATACACAGTCTCACCTCCAAGGTGTTCATCAACCTTGAGGCTTCTCCCTAAGTCTAATACTTCCTCTGGTGCACCCTCCTGACACAACTCTGTCCAAATTCTGTAGAATTCAGAAGTGCACTCTATGCACCAACTCAATGCCCTCCTGGCAGAGTTCTCCAGAATCCTTAGTGATTATGTCCTCTCTGTTCCTTCCTCTACAAAGTCTCTCCTTCAAGGTGTTCATCAACCTTGAGGATTCTCCTTTAGTCAATGACTTTGGCTAGTGCGCCCTCTTGGCACATCTTTGTCTGAAATTCCACAGAATTTAGAAGTGCACTCTATGCACTAGCTTGCAGAACCCGCAGTGTTCTGTCATGCAACCTCTTGCATGAAGCCACAAAGAACCAGACGTGAAATCAGTAAACCCTCAGATAGAAAAATCTATCTATCCCTGCAAATGCACATCTAACATACATCTACAGCATATCATAAACACATAAAGACATTCATTCATGAACTCACAAACACATGAACAACAACATGCAGGAAAAATTGCTCTGTCTGTATTAATCAAGAATGTATGATTACACTGTGTTCGAGCTAGGAATGCAATAGAGTCTTGGCTCTCCTCTATTATCTAACCTATATGCCTTCTCTACTCATGCAAAACTCTCTTCCTACTAAATCTAGATACAAAGAGGGGCTCCTCGAGCTCTTCCCTCCAAGCTACCTACTCTCATAAATTACATTCAATTACATTGAATGGTTGTCTAGTCTGACTCGTATCAAGATCTCAACCTTACAACCATTTAAGGAAAACTTTATCTAAAGTCTGTGCACATGCATGGATTTTGGCTCTATCGGCCTTACAACATTTAATACAATTTCAAATTTCAAAAATTGAGAGGGTTGCGCCTCTCCCTTTCCATTGAATGCACGCTTTGATGTGCTGGATGGATGGCGTGTAGCTAGTATGTAGTGATGCTCCTGCATCATACTCCTCTGATGTGAAAAATCCATGAGCTCCTGTTCATGAGCTTCCTAGCATCGTTGTTGAAATCCACCTAGATCCCGAATAGTTCTTTGGAGTTGTCCATCTTCTCCTATGCTTCGTTGTTGCTACTGCATCTTCACTGCTACTATGGCAGGTATCCTCCTACTCATCTTCTCCTCACTGGTAGTTTCTATTGCTGACCTCAACATCAGCCTTCTAATCTCCTCAATCTCCTCGTCCAGTTGTTCCCATGGCTGGCTCTCCTTTTGTAGTTTGCTCGGCCACACTTCTTTCCTGCTAATGGTTCGATCAACTACATCTCCCATCCCATATTTATCTTTCTTTGTGGCACTAAGGGGCCACTCTATTGTAGACTCCAGCTCTGCAGTCTCCTCACTGAACTCTTGCTCGGCTTCTTCTTGTGGAAGTTCTTTTGCTGCCATTTCTCTTGCTGGCATAGTTCTAGCTTCTCCCCAGGCTGGAATTCTCCTTCATCTTCTATTGCCTTTTCTGTTGCAGTCTCCGGTGCTGTAGTCATTTCCTGTTCATCTTCTTGGATGAAAATTCTAAGTGATTCCTTGGAATGCTCCTTTGCTAACATCTGCATGACTGTCTCCTCATGGCAGTCATATACTGGCTCTGGATTGTTCAACCAATCCTCCAGCATCTCTAACTCCATCTCCCATGGAGTAAGCATCTCAATTGTGTTCTCCTCTTCTTCTCCTTGGGCAGCTTCTGACATACACCCCATCTCTTTGATAGTCACAGCTGGCTATCCTTCCGATGTTGTTGCCTCTGCAACACCAGCTCTCACCTCAACTGGGATAAGTGGCAGGAATATCTCAATTCCTCCAATGATCAGAAGACATTTTTGATCCTCCTTCTCTATTAGCTCTTCTTGCTGGAATGAACTCACCTCTGAGTTCATGAGACTTTCTGGCAGTCTCTCTTCTTTTCCCCTTCCCACCTAGAAATTTGGGAACTTCCTTCTACCCACTTGGCAGTCTATGAGATCCTCCAATAATCTCATTTCATTTCCCACTTGGCAATTGGAAAATTCATCTCTGCCCTCCTGGCAGTTTATGAGACTTGGAACTGATCTCTCTTCCTCATCATTAAGGGTTTCTCCAACTTCTATCTCACATTCATGAACCAATTCCTCTATGTCTTTGAGGTTTTCATAATACCTCATCCATCCTCTCAATAGCCTTCGCTATCCTCTGGCCAACAATTTCTTGACTAGCCACTTTGCTTTCCTCCTCAGAGGCCATTCATACACCCAATGTGTTTTTGCGTTCTACTACACCCACAGTGCAAGATCTTCCATCCTCGCCCTTATCTCAGTGAGCTCTTTATCCATCTCCTCTTTTCTCTATTGCTGATGGTTCTTCTTTCCACCACATCCATGGCCTTTAGTAGCCATATTCACCTTCTACTTTCCCTCTTGGCAAGTCTTCTGTTGTCACTCTGCAACTGAGAGCACTTCCAGCATCTCCTACAGTCCACCTAACTGTATCATTTGAATGTTGTGTCTCGCATTAACCTTCACCTTTTACCTGTCTCCTACAAGCTCTTCTTCATCTCGCTTCCTCTTTTGCCTGAAATATACGGGAAAAATCCTGCTCTGATACCACACTAATGGTATTAGACTGTATCCCTTCACAGTCCTCCTCTTTTCTGTGATATGCAAACAAAAATATGTTGGCTTTGATACCACACTGATGCATACCCCCTACCTCAGCAGGTTCCTGTGACCTCCCAATCTCTGGATCATTCTTCTTCTGAGTCGAAATAGCTCTTCGGTCTCCTTTAACAAATCCACAGGTCCTTCATGAAAACACCACCTACACAACGTGCATTAGGCATAGGTCTTCACCTCCATACAACCACGGTGCTTTGACCTCAGGCCAAGCCAAAAGGTGCTTTTCAGATTTCATGAGTTCACGAATCCTGATGTCGAGTCTCTGGCTCTTCAAATCCCTGAAACCCAAAATGTCAAAATTCTACTCCCAAGCCACGTCGCATTTCACGACTTCAGGACTTTCAATGCGAAGTGCCCCAGCTCCTTGTCCTCGGAATTGCCAAAAAGTTGAACCCGAAATGCCAAAATGCCAAAATCTGACCCGCAGCCCTACTCCAAAGATGTATCATGTTTCATGACTTTGTGACTTTCAATGTGAAGTGCCCCGGCTCCTTATCCTCAGAATTGTCGAAAAGCCAAACCCCGAAATGCTGAAACACCCACTCCAAAGGGAGATCAACGGCTATGAGCCTTCCCTGATCCAACGGCTTACATTCCTTTGGGGTTTTTTGGGTCAAGAGTCCCGACTCTTACCCTTTACATCCTTCGATAGTCAAAATACCGAAATCTCCCCATGACCATGCCCACTTTTCCGGGTTTCGAAATTCACAATTTTGTGATTCCACTGCAAACAATTCTTGGTCCTTCGAAATCTCAGTTCCTAAAATGATGAAGGCTTCTATATCTCTGCCATGTGTTCTCTACAAATGGATGGTCCCAATGCTTTCAGGATTTCACAAGTCAGGACTTCCTATCTCACGACTCTTCCTCCTCGCACTCCCGGTATCTGAAACCGCGATGGTTTCTAGATCTCTACAATGCGTCCTCTCCAAATGAACAGTCCCGATGTTTTCGGGACTTTGACGGGCCTTATCCTCAATACGTATACGAGATTAACCCATGTGCAGCTTCTCCTGGATCTGATGGCCATCGGTCATTCACACTAGATCTGATGGTGGCTATAGCTCCTCCTTGAGCATGTGCTTCTTCTTCCCCTTGGAAGATTTCTTGCTCCAAAAGGCCTCGGCCTTTGTCTCTGCTGAGAAGCCTATAAACTTGGCTCCCGCTTGTGTTCTAAGAGGTGTTCCTCCTCCTAAGATTTAACAACTCTGAACCTCAAAGGTTCCTCGACCTCTGCAACCTCTTACAGGACGTTTGCACAAAATGGTGCTATCTCTTCTGAGCTTATATGTTCGAACCTTTAAGGGATTCAAGCCTTGCCTTCTCCTTCAAATGGATATTGGTGCCCTCTTGGAAACTTATGCTCAAGCACTCCTTGTTGAGCCAACAGATTCTTCAGTAACTCTATAAGTGTCTTTTCCCTGGACACTTCTCTTCTTACATAACTCGAAACAGAGTTCTTCTTGGTGCACTCTTTGCACTCGCTCAATGCCCTCCTAAAAGAGCCTTTACATAATTCTCAACAATTCTGCTTCTCCTCTCTATGATCTCCTCTGCACAGTCTCACCTCTAAGGTGTTCAACAACCTTGAGGCTTCTCCCTGAGTCTAATACTTCCTCTAGTGCGCGCTCTTGGCACAACTCTGTCCAAATTCCATAGAACTCAGAAGTGCACTCTATGCACCAACTCAATGCCCTCCTAGCAGAGTTCTCTAGAATCCTCAGTTATTTTTTCCTCTCTGTGCATCCCTCTACACAATCTCTCTTTCAAGGTTTTCATCAACCTTGAGGATTCTCCTTGAGTCAATGACTTCAGCTGGTGCGCCCTCCTGGCATGTCTTTGTTTGAAATTCCA
>JASDQU010306146.1:87874-104500 GCA_032191745.1 Picea mariana
CCCTGAAACCCGAAATGCTGAAATTCTACTCCCAAGCCACATCACGTTTCGCGACTTTGGGACTTTCAATGTGAAGTGCCCCAGATCCTTGTCCTCAGAATTGCCGAAAATTCAAACCCCAAAATGCTAAAATGTCGAAAACTGACCCGCAACCCTACTCCAAAGATATGTTGCATTTTGCGACTTCGGGACTTTCAATGCAAAGTGCTCCGGCTCCTTGTCCTCGGAATCATCGAAAAGTTGAACCCCAAAATTCTAAAACACCCACTCCAAAGGGAGATCAACGATTGTGAGCCTCCCTTGATCCAACATCTTACATTCCTTCAGGGTTTTTTGGTTCAAGAGTCTTGACTCTTACCCTTTACATCCTCTGGTAGCTGAAATATTGAAATCTCCCCATGACCATGCCCACTTTTTGGGGTTTCGAAATTCATGATTTCATGATTCCACTGGAAACAATTCTTGGTCCTTCGACCTCCCGGTTCCTGAAATGTTGAAGGCTTCCGAATCTTTTCCATGCATCCTCTACAAATGGACGATCCTGATGCTTTCGGGATTTCATGATTCGGGACTTCCTATCTCACGACTCTTCCTCCTCAAACTCCCGGTATCCAAAACCCCGATGGTTTCCAGATCTCTGCCACACGTCCTCTCCAAATGGACGGTCCTAATGTTTTCGGGACTTTGACGAGCCTTCTCCTCAGCTTGTATACGAGATTAACCCCTGTTCATCTTCTCCTCGATATGATGGCTATCGATCCTCCACACTAGATTTGACGACGGTTGTAGCTCCTCCTTGAGCATGTGCTTCTTCTTCCCCTTGGAAGATTTCTTGCTCCAAAATGCATCGACCTTTGTCTCTGCTGTGAAGCTTGTAACCTTGGCTCCCGCCTGTGTTCTAAGAGGTGTTCCTCCTCCTGTGATTTATCAAATATTAACCTCAAAGGTTCCTCAACCTCTACAACCTCTTCCAGGACCTTTTCACGAAATAGTGATATCTCTTCTGAGCTTATCTGTTTGAACCTCTAAGGGATTCGACCCTTTCCTTCTCCTTCAAATCGAGATTGGTGCCCTCTTGGCAACTTATGCTCAAGCACTCCTTGTTGAGCCAACAGAGTCTTCAGTAAATCTATAAGCATATTTTCCTTGGACACTTCTCTTCTTACAAAACTCGAAACAAAGTTCTTCTCGGTGCACTCCTTGCACTCGCTCGATGCCCTCCTAGCAGAGCCTTTACAGAATTCTCAACAATTTTGCATCTCCTCTCTGTGCTCTCCTCTACATAGTCTCACCTCCAAGGTGTTCATCAACCTTGAGGCTTCTCCTTGAGTCTAAGACTTCCTCTGGTGTGCCCTCCTGGCACAACTCTATCCAAATTCCGTAGAATTCAGAAGTGCACTCTATGCACCAACTCAATACCCTCCTAGTAGAGTTCTCTAGAATCCTTAGTGATTATTTCCTCTCTGTGCCTTCCTCTGCACAGTCTCTCCTTCAAGCTGTTCATCAACCTTGAGGATTCTCCTTGAGTCAATGACTTCGGCTGGTGTGCCCTCCTAGCACATCTTTGTTTGAAATTCCACAGAATTTAGAAGTGCACTCTATGCGCTGGCTTGCAGAACCCGCAGTGTTCTATCATGCAACCTCTTGCATGAAGCCACAAAGAAATAGACGTGAAAACAATAAATCCTCATATAGAAAAATCTATCTATCCCTACAAATGCACATCTAACATACATCTACAGCATATCATAAACACATAAAGACATTCATTCATGAACTCACAAACACATGAACAACATGCAGGAAAAATTGCTCTGTTTGTATTAATCAAGAATGTCTTATTACAATGTGTTCGAGCTAGGACTGCAACAGGGTCTCGGCTCTCCTCTCCTATCTAACCTATCTTCCTTCTCTACTCATGAAACACTCTCTTTCTACTAAATCTAGATACAAAGAGGGGCTCCTCAAGCTCTTCCCTCCAAGCTACCTACTCTCATAAATTACATTGAATGGTTTTCTAGTGTAAATCGGATCTAGATCTCAGCCTTACAACCATTTAAGGCAAACTTTATCTAAAGCCTACACACATGCATGGATTTTGGCTCTACTGGCCTTACAACATTTAATACAATTTCAAATTTCAAAAATTGAGAGGGTTGCGCCTCTCCCTTTCCATTGAATGTGCACTTTGATGTGCTAGTTGGATGGCGTGTAGCTGGCATGGAGTGATGCTCCTACATCATACTCCTCTGATGTGAAAAATTCATGAGCTTCCTAGCATCGCTGTTGAAATCCACTTGGATCCCAAACAGTTCTTTGGAGTTGTCCATCTTCTCCTCTGCTTCGCTACTACTGCTGCATCTTCACTGCTGCTATGGTAGGTCTCCTCCTACTCATCTTCTCCTCACTGGCAGTTTTTGCTGCTGACCTCAACATCAACCTTCTAATCTCCTCAATCTCCTCATCTAGCTATTCCCATGGATGGCTCTCCTTTTGTAGTCTGCTAGACTGCACTTCTTTCTTACTAATGGTTTGATCAACTAGATCTCCCATGCCATCTTTATCTTTCTTTGTGGCACTAAGGGGCCACTCTGCTGTAGAATCCAGCTTTGCGGTCTCCTCACTGAACTGCTGCTCAGAATCTTCCTGTGGAAGTTTTGCTGTTGCCATTTCTCTTACTAGCATACTTCCAACTTCTTTCATCTTCTCCCCATGCTGGAATTCTCCTTCATCTTCTGTTGCCTTTTCTTTTACAGTGTCCGGTGCTACAATCATTTCCTATTCAGCTTCTTGGCTGAAAATTCTGAGTGATTCCTTAGAATGCTCCTCTGCTAACATCTGCATGAGTGTCTTCTCATGGTAGTCATATACTAGCTCTGGATTGTTCAACCAATCCTCCAACATCTTTAACTCCATCTCCCATGGAGTAAGCATCTCAATTATGTGTTCCTCTTGTTCTCCTTGCGCAGCTTCTGACATCTGCTCCATCTCTTTGACAGTCACAACTGGCTATCCTTCTGATGTTGTTGCCTCTGCAACACCATCTCTCACCTCAACTGGGCTAAGTGGCAGGAATATCTCAATTCCTCCAATGATCAGAAGACATTTTTGATCCTCCTTCTCCATCAGCTCTTCTTGTTGGTATGAACTCATCTCTGAGTTCATGAGACTTTTTGACAATCTCTCTTCTTTTCCCCTTCCCACCTATCAATTTGGGAACTTTCTGCTACCCACTTGGCAGTCTATGACATCCTCCAATGATCTCATTTCATTTCCCACCTGGCAATTGGAAAATGCATCTCTGTCCTCTTGGCAGTCTATGAGACCTGGAACTAATCTCTCTTCCTCATCATTAAGGGTTTCTCCAACTTCTAGCTCACATTCATGAACCAATTCCTTTATGTCTTTGTGTTTTTCATAATACCTCAGCCATCCTCTCAATAGCCTTCATTGTCCTCTGCCCAACAATTTCTTAACTGGCCACTTTGCTTTCCTCCTCAGAGTCCATTCATACACCCAATGTGTTTTTGCGTTCTACTGCACCCACAGTGCAAGCTCTTCCATCCTTGCCCTTATCTCAGCGAGCTCTTTGTCCATCTCCTCTTTTCTCTATTGTTGATGTTTCTTCTTTCCACCATATCCATGGCCTTTAGTAGCCATCTTCACCTTCTACTTTCCCTCTTGGAAAGTCTTCTCCTATCACTCTGCAACTGAGAGCACTTCCAACATCTCCTACAGTCCACTTGACTGTATCATTTGACTGCTGTGTCCTACAACAACCTTCACCTTTTACCTGTCTCGTACAGTCTCTTCTTCATCTCACTTCCTCTTTTGCCTGAAATATATGGGCAAAATCGTGCTCTGATACCACACTGATGGTATCAGACTGTATCCCTTCACAGTGCTCCTCTTTTCTATGATATGAAAACAAAAATATGTTGGCTCTGATACCACACTGATGCAGACCCCTACCTCAGCAGGTTCCTACGACCTCCCAGTCTTTGGATCATTCTTCTTATGAGCCGAAATAGCTCTTCAATCTCCTTTAATAAATCCATAGGTCCTTCACGAAAACCCCACCTGCACAACGTGCACTAGGCATAGGTCTTCACCTCCATATGACCACGGTGCTTTGACCTCAGGCCAAGACAAAAGGCACATTTCATATTTCACGAGTTCATGAATCCTGATGTTGAGTCTCTGGCTCTTCAAATCCCTGAAACACGAAATGCCGAAATTCTACTCCCAAGCCACGTCGCGTTTCGCGACTTCAGGATTTTCAATGCGAAGTGCCCTGGCTCCTTGTCCTCGGAATTGCCAAAAAGTCGAACCCCGAAATGTCGAGATGCTGAAATCTGACCCACATCCCTACTCCAAAGATATATCATGTTTCATGACTTCGGGACTTTCAATGCGAAGTGCGCCCTCTCCTTGTCCTCGAAATTGCCGAAAAGTCAAACCCCAAAATGATGAAACACCCACTCCAAAGGGAGATCAACGGCTGTGAGCCTCCTCTGATCCGATGAATTACATTCCTTTGGAGTTTTGTGGGTCAAGAGTCCCATCTCTTACCCTTTACATCCTCCGGTAGCCAAAATACCGAAATCTCCCCGTGACCATGTTCACTTTTCAGGGTTTCGGAATTCGTGATTTTGCGATTCCGCTGCAAACAATTCTTGGTACTTCGACCTCCGAGTTCTCGAAATGTCAAAGTCTTCTGGATCTCTACCATGCATCCTCTACAAATGGATGGTCCCAATGCTTTCGGGATTTCACGAGTCAGGACTTCCTGTCTCACGACTCTTCCTCCTCGAACTCCCAGTATCCGAAACCCCGATGGTTTCTGGATCTCTGACACGCATCCTCTCCAAATGGATGGTCCTGATGTTTTTGGGACTTTGACAGGCCTTATCCTTAGCACGTATATGAGATTAACCCATGTGCAACTTCTCCTGGATCTGATGGCTATCGATCATCCACACTAGATCTAACGGTGGTTGTAGCTCCTCCTTGAGCATGTGCTTCTTCTTCCCCTTGGAAGATTTCTTGCTCCAAAAGGCCTCAGCCTTTGTCTCTGCTGTGAAGCCTATAACCTTGGCTCATGCCTGTTTTCTAAGAGGCATTCCTCCTCCTAGGCTTTATCAACTCTGAACCTCAAAGGTTCCTCGACCTCTGCAACCTCTTGCAGGACGTTTGCATGAAATGGTGCTATCTCTTCTGAGCTTATATGTTCAAACCTTCAAGGGATTCGAACCTTGCCTTCTCCTTCAAATGGATATTGGTGCCCCCTTGGAAACTTATGCTCAAGCACTCCTTGTTGAGCCAATAGATTCTTCAGTAACTCTATAAGTGTATTTTCCCTGGACACTTCTCTTCTTACAGAACTCGAAACAGAGTTCTTCTCGGTGCACTCTTTGCACTCACTCGATGCCCTCCTGGAAGAGCCTTTACATAATTCTCAACAATTATGCTTCTCCTCTGCACAGTCTCACCTCCAAGGTGTTCAACAACCTTGAGGCTTCTCCTTGAGTCTAAGACTTCTTCTAGTGCACCCTCCTAGCACAACTCTGTCCAAATTCCATATAATTCAGAAGTGCACTCTATGCACCAACTCAATGCCCTCCTGGCAGAGTTCTCCAGAATCCTCAATGATTTTGTCCTCTCTGTGCATCCCTCTGCACAGTCTCTCCTTCAAGGTCTTCATCAACCTTGAGGATTCTCCTTGAGTCAATAAATTCAGCTAGTGCGCCCTCCTGGCACGTCGGTGTCTGAAATTCCGCAGAATTCAGAAGTGCACTCTATGCACTGGCTTGCAGAACCCACAGTGTTCTGTCATGCAACCTCTTCCAAGAAGCCACAAAGAACCAGATGTGAAATTAGTAAACCCTCAGATAGAAAAATCTATCTATCCCTGCAAATTCACATCTAACATACATCTACAACATATCATAAGCAGATAAAGACATTCATTCATGAACTCACAAACACATGAACAACAACATGCAGGGAAAACTACTCTGTTTGTATTAATCAAGAATTTATTATTACAATGTGTTCGAGCTCGGACTACAATAGAATCTCAACTCTCCTCTTCTATCTAACCTATCTACCTTCTCTACTCATGTAGCACTCTCTTCCTACTAAATCTAGATACAAAGAGGGGCTCCTCGAGCTCTTCCCTCCAAGCTACCTACTCTCATAAATTACATTCAATTACATTGAATGGATATCTAGTCCAAATCGGATCTAGATCTTAGCCTTACAACCATTTAAGGAAAACTTTATCTAAATCCTATGCACATGCATGGCCTTTGGATCTACCGGCCTTACAACATTTAATACAATTTCAAATTTCAAAAATTGAGAGGGTTGTGCCTCTCCCTTTCCATTGAATGTGCTCTTTGATGTGCTGCCTGGCTGGCACGTAGCTGGCATGGAGTGATTCTCCTGCATCACTCACTCATACAATGTGTAAGAAAAAGTCATTCTTTGCTTCTACACTCCCCAATGACTCCACCTTGGTCTCTCACCAAAAGTATCTTCTCTTTTAGCCTATCCTTTCTTTTATAAGATTGAGATATGACCTAACCCTAATCTCCAAAGTGATTGCCAATTGATATTACTTCTTACCTCACTTGAGATCAATGACTATTATTTAATTCACTAATGCTAATTGAAGCATTTTTTAAAATAAAACTCACCTCACTAATAAAATCACTTTACTTCAATAATTAATTTAATTAAAATAAAGTCTCACACTTAGAAGACTTTGGACAACTTCCACATGCTAGTCATGAAGCCAATATGGAAGCACATGTCTGATGTTACATGCATCAACAATAGGGACTTGGCCTTGACCCAAGTATAGTCTCATAAAAAAAAGTGTTTGATTGAGCTTTACTACGCTCTAATAAACACTAATAATCTGAATACATGTTGTGATTTCCACACTCTTACAAAAATAGTGTAAATAAATGCCAAGTTCATTATGGAGTCGAACCTTTTCTCACTATACCTGTTATTACAAATAAACCACTCAAATAAAATTTCTTTAATAATATTGCATTAGGGTTTCATCGAGTTTGTACATAATCTATGGAGAAGTTAGGTATAATGACCAATTGTAATCCCAATTAAAATGCAAAAAGAAGGAAACTTCTAAAAAAAATTCATCGTTCCATCCACCATCATGAAACACATTTCTTCATGAATTGCTTTATTGTTGTTTATATAATGATCACAATCCACAATTAATAGATATTTTTTTCAAAACCATTGATACTCACACCAAATCATTCATAGCACCAACACTCAAGTTGCAATCGCTTCCCAAAATTTGACTCCTATTGAAATTGTAGAAGAGAAGAGATAGATACTCGCTTGTTGTGATGGCCCATTGATGTTATAGATCCCTATGATATGCCAATGCCATCCAACTAGATATCCAACACAAAGAAAAATAATAGAAAATGGTACCGAGGAATGATACCAACCAGGGTTTGTACTGATTGGTTATTGGTTTATTGTGTGCACTCTCTATGAACGAAGGAAATAAGAAGAGAAGCAATGGTGTGAAAAAAAAACAATATTTCTCTCTTATGAAAAATCTAGTTTGGATATTACTTACATTCAAAAAAAGTTACAATCGAAGCAACACCAAGAGAATATGGTAGGGTGGAAAGGAAACCTAAGTATGTAGGTGATGAGAAGATTGATAATAAACTCAAGAAACCGACCACATTCTTATGTAAACGAAATTTAGAAATAAGATCCCAGATCTTTGAAAACCATTTTCAAATCCAAAAAATAAGTGTAGATGCATAGATCTTGGTACACTTGAATCCAATCATAATAGAAAATAAATTCTTGATTTTCCCCCCGAAAAATTAGAATAGAAAAAAAAAACTCACCATTAAAGTTTTGTTATTCGATAGCCTGAATCCTTCAAAACTCTTTCACCTTCTTCAATGGAAGATGTAGGCTTTAACGCGTCAACATCTCCCAACAATGGGTGCTCTGATACCACTTTGATAAGTTTCCTTAGACTCATAGATTTTATTAATGAAGGAAGAATATTACAACAATAAGACGTGAGGGCTAAGGGCCAAAACTCCACCTCACGTATAACAGAAAATGGGTTTAAATATCCCAAAATAAATAAATAAAAATATTGTTATCTAAAACTAACTTGGACACCTCACATAATCACATGAGTGTGTAGGTGTCCTTTTACATTAATGTTTTATTCACTAAAGTCCTAAGTTAACTATTTTGGATCATAATTTCTAACAATATTGACTTTATTTTTCACAATTTTAAAACCACTTTTATGAATGAATGTGATAAGATATTGGTCTACAAGGTGAATCCCCTATGATTTATCTGAGCCAAACAAGAGATGGGGGGTAGAGAATGAGTATTTTTCCCAACAAAACAAAGAAGAAGTAACCAAGCACCTTGCTCGTTGTTTGAGACTTGAAAACTAAATAGACACTAGATCATGCTTTTTCCCTATGATATTCCCCCTTGTAGGCAATTCTAAGAAGGAGCACACAAAAAAAGAGAACTAGGTTGAAAGGGAGATGCAACCCATAATTTAGATAACCCTTCCCATGAGATGAAATAAAAATTCCTTCACCATAAACTAGACCTACCACCCTTACCACCTTCCTTTGAAGATTTCCCTAATTTGAAATATTATAACCAGGAACGACATGCAACTCAAGTGTGGAGATAAAATTTACCATGTTTTCAGTTGCCTCCATATCCAGAACACATTCATACATATCAACTAGAGAAATTTTGATGATTGGGATTCCCAAAATTGTAGAAATTACACCTTCAAACTAAGCCATCCTTACAATGTTTTCCGCAAAACCATAAAACTTACATTTATAAAGTTTAACATATTGGCCTAGAAAAAACATTATTTTGTAAAACATAAAAATTCACCGTGGTCTTCTTGCTTGATAACTTCATTGATTTCTAGAGATGCATTATTGTATTAGAACTCCCCTTGGATTTTTAGGACAATATCATCCTCCTTAATATCTGATATGTTATACCCAATAGAGACTTTTGCTTTTGGAAGAGAAGCCATAGAGTGAGAGCTCCTTTATAAACCCAAAATCAATTTGTATTGCATGATGTGTTTTGCACTGAGATTCTTGATTTGCTTGTGTTAGATGGTTTCCCTTGCTTCCAAGTTTTCATTCTTGACTAACTAAGTTTCAATCTTAGAAGAAAGTATGTTATTTCTCAATGGCAAATTGATACATGTAAATCCTTAGTTTGGTGTGACATCCTCCATTGAACTCAATGAAGATTTGCAATTTCACAAGGATCATAATGAATATTGCAACGATGACCCTCCATGATAGAGGGATTCAAGCTAACTCCACTAGATCCATGGAAAATATTGATTGGAGACCACTCATTTAACTCAAAACAATATGAGTTGAAACCCACTATAGAGGATACACTAGGCCCATAAATTTGACATGCAACAAAAGATAGATGTTGGAGTCAATGGAGATATTACTAGGACGACTGCAATATAACTCCACCAAAGGTGGAGAAGGAACAAAATCCTGTATTTGTTGAGTGAAAAAATCTCACTAGGATTTAAATCACTAACTCGACTAAGCTTTATGGTATGAATGGAGAGTACAGGGGGAGGGGATATTTCTATAGCCCATCCCATTTGAATTAAAGAGCTACAACACTTGTCCTTCATTCCAAACTACATACCAATTCTAATGTTTGATTTGAAGAACTTAATGGGATGAAATATAAGGTAAGATGCCCCCCATTTTGAATTCGCATTCCTTGATTCAATCACACTCCTTTGTTTTCCATGCAGTTCACTTGGATGTTGGGATATCTAAGGACCTGATAGAAATCAACAAAGATGAAACTCCTCACTATCCCCCAGATTCTGAAGATTAATCTAGAGATACTTGTGGTATGAAAGGGGATCGATTTTTGCATTTGTCGAACAATAACTAAAGAGTCATTGATAACTATAAGGGACTTAATCTCCCTTAATTTGAGGATTTTCAACCCTTGGTATAAGGCCAAGGCTTCTGCTAGATTGTTTGTTGATTCACCTAAACCAAAGTGTAGGTCAGTTCACATTTTCCATTCTATGGGGGGTGACTATTTTATTGTTCATATTTAAACATTGTTCCACTTTCACTAAATTTAATCATGCATAAATATGAATAAAGAGATGATATTGTGAAACAAGGATAGCCTAAAAAATAGGTTTCAACTTTGTGTATATGCTCTCATTTCATAGAGTGTGGAAAAGGAGAAATTGCATTAACTCAGTTTTCTTTATGAGACATTGGTATCTTTGCCTTCTTTCCATACCTTTTACCAAAAGGTGTGACACGTGTTTGCAATGAAATGATGATTTAAAAATGAAAATTAAGATCTAAATACAAATCTAAAGGGAAAAACCCTAAGTCAAATTACAATATCTTAGATTTGTTACTGGAAAAAAATTTGCAAAGCATGCTAAAATTGTGTTGGTAGATAACATTAAATTTTTAACAAGAAAAACTATATGGTAGTATTATATTTGATACCATTTTGTTGATATAAGAGTAGAAAATTTTGTTTTAAGTATTTTTTAAAGTAAAAAAAAAAAACACATTTATATCTAAAAAGAGAGGTACATAAAAGAGAGAATCCATGGGAACCAGACTCCGAAGATCAGTAGGGATCCGGGGCATAAAAGGTGGAGGTGGGATAATGCATAAAATTAACAACTATTTCAATATTACCAACTATTGAAACATAATTAACAACTATTTTGCCAATCTACAATAAAAAGTATTGCACCAGTTTATGTGGTTGTGTGAGTCTGGATCACCGCGCGAATATTTGGTTAAGTATTGTTTCAAATTAATAAATTCTCCATTGTTCCCACAATAGGTATAGTAAGTCTCTGCATCCAAACAAGTACAATAAGAAGAAGTACAAATCCCAACAAAAAAGTAGAACATGGTTCGGTCGGTCTCATCCATCCAAGTCGATTCAACAAGAAGCAGTCGAGTCAACACACAACTCATCAGTTGGTTTTATACATCAAAAAATTCAATTAATCCCCCCCTTAAACACAACTAAACGGTCGAAGCATAAAAACAAATCTTCATCGAAACACACCAATCAATAGAAAATAGATAGTCAAAACTCAGTCGACAAATGCATTGTTAAAACACCTCCAGTCGACTTCCAAGTCGGTTCGAATCCCAGTCAACCAATATTCTAGTCAAACTCCAGTTGGTTTTCAAGTTGGGTCGAACCCAGTGGTGGACCACTGCAAAGCATCAATAATGAAAAGGAGTGTTGTGCATCTGAATAACCGATGAAACACAATGGTAGGAACTCTCCAAACATCTAGTCAGATGCACCCATGACCACTCATCAATCCAACCATAGTCAATCCTGGTAGTCAGAACGATTCCACGGTTTTGTCTTTCATGTCTCTTCTGCAAAGACCTAAAAGTATGATTTCCATGTCTATGGTGGAGAGGATGACGATAAGGCACAAAGGTTTGTGCTAGTTGATAAAGATGTATGGGATCATGGTCAAAACAACTGAATATATCAATAGAAACCTCATCATTAACAATATTCTTAGAATCTGGAATGTTAGGAACAACCACTTCATCAATCAGTTAAGGGGATTTCTCATCAGTCTAAATTCCACCCGCAACAAAAAAACTTCCCTATTAGCAGCAAGGGAAGGTGTAGACAAGGAGGAAAAAACAACATCATATCCAATACATGTTCTTGGTGGTAGCATCTCAGGCATAATAGGAGTAGAAATACCCTGTCCATTCTTTCCAAGTCTCCTCTAGTATATCCCATCTTGTTGAGCAGTCTTGATCCTAAACCTATAGTATGTTTTTCAAAGATGGGTGAAAAAACACAATTAACAATTTCAAAGAATAAATTGGCAACATCTTTCTTACAAATAGAAGCTGGGGGTAGAGAAGAAATGGGTGAGCTTGGCAGCTCAACAGTATCAACATTCTTCTCAGCAGTGGTCTCAACATTAACAGTCTGAAATCTCTAAAGAGTCTCATCCTTCTTAGTCAACTGCAATAGTATGGAATTGTAATCTTCCTTCAATGTATGGTACTCATCAGACAATTGATTGTTATCTTCTTGAAGAGGTGCAACTTCTTCATGAAGCTCATCAATGGAGTCCTGCAAGTGGGAAACCTCATGAGTCAGCTGGGTATTTTCTTCCATCAACTGGATAACATTTGTGCTCACTGTTGTATGAGGAATGTCTTTCACTTCTTCCTCTAATTCTTCAAGAAGGTCAGAATTCTCCTCAAATTCATTTGCAAGAGTCCATAAAAATCTAGTAGTAGTGTTCCCCATAGAAACAATTATTCTAGAGTGCTCAGTTGCAGTTGTCTGGAACATGTCTTCTGCATATTTTAACTTATTTTTCCATCCCGCATTCTCTTTCTTCAGAGAAACATTTTAATGATAAAGTACTTTCACCTATTTCACGAGATCATCGACAAAATCACTTTTATCACCAAAATCATCCACCAGATCTTGAAATATAATTTCCATAGTCTGTTCTAGGTCAACAATATTTCTAGATTTCTCATAAAACCATTGCAGACGGATGGTTTGAAAGAGGGTAGCCTCATCTTTCAGCTGGGTATGGGTTGTCTTCAGTTCATTGATCAATCTTTGTTTTTTAGTCTACGACTGTGCAACAACATTTTGTAAGGCAGTGACTTCTCCATGAAGTCAGCTATGATATTCTTCCAAGGAAAGAGCCTTCTTCCCACAGATTTATTACAACTTCTAAATAATTAGAGCTTCATCTTCATCCAACATGCCCATTGTCGATGAAGGTCAGTGTCCAAGCATCAAATATCCAAAATAAGGAGTGAGCAGAAGGTCGACCACAACAAGAGGTTGGGAGATGTACACTAAGTTGGTTCTATATTGGTCGTACAAGAAAATAATTCACCAATCTACGCAACATATATCAAAATAAAATAATCATGCAATAAGGAGAGACATGCATAAATATCAAGGGATGGAAGGAACAAATACACCTTATATTTGTTGGGCATCCAATGCAAGATTCAAATCCATCTCCAAGCCATCCTTAGTTCATGTATTTTATGCAAGGTGCCACCATAGGGAACCAGGTAAAACCTTCCATTAGGTTCTTCTTTCATGTATGCAGTTTAGTCAGAATGGTAGTTGGCATCAAATTTGCATTGAATCTGCATGTTGAGTCGACCAGTAGTTGAGGGTTTTGACCAGGATAATAATCAAGTCAAGTTGAACTCCAATGGTTTATAGTCGAATTTAGGTTGAGCCTACATTAAGTTTATCCTATCAGGTTTGCACCAGATGAGGGTTCTCACGCTTGTTGGATGTGGCTCAAGTGACTCATCAGATATCCTTTCCAAATGACACACCAATGAATATGCATCACACACTAGTCACCCTGGATTAGGAAGATGATATTCAATCCTCGTCGTGTTTCATAATGGCTCAGTAGAATAGATTGACTGCATTTGGGAAGGAAGAGAGAAATACGGTGTAGAGTTTCCAACTTACAAGTGGATTCGAGATATACACACCAGTTTACACATGTTGTACATCAAGTCGAGCAACAAGGAGGTCAAGGGTGCTTCAATCGAGGGTTTTATATCCTTCGATATTGACAATCAAGATGATGTCTGGTCAAGGAAGGAAACAAGTAAACAATACTTTATCCCATGGATCAACCACTGTACAGGAAACCCAATTGAGAAAATTCTCGTCCATTTCCAAACAAATTTTAGTCAGGAAAAGTGAACCTTTAACCACCAGTCGATGGAACTCAAGAAACATTGTCCATATCCAATAGATAAATCATGATAGAACTCCATCGATATCAATATTTGCAAATGCTTGATAACACATTTCAAGTCATTGACCGTTCTTTACTCGAAAATAACAAATTTACATATAAAATGGATTCAACATTCTCTCAATTTAATCTAAGTCTTCCTTATATGATCTCGAGATCAAGGAACCATCATATATGACACCATGCTAGAATAAGGATTGAACATAGAGGACAACATATCTGAGAGACAACAGTGGTGTCGAAAGACACTGTAGCACTGAAGAACAAGTTGCTCAAGGAGTGAGAGAAGATATCCTAAGATGATCTGATAGTCTGAGATGATGGTAGAACGATTAGAAAGATTGTCTATAAATAGGTTTGGTCATATATAAAACTCAATAGCTCGGGTGAATTCGATTACGCCTATCCATAAAACATGGATCAGGAATCCATATATGGACATGGTCAACTGAGGGTTTAGTCGATCGTCGACCCAATCAATCTGAAAAGGTGAGGTTACAAAGGAACCACATGTTCTAACAATGGTGTTTGATCTCTATATACTTGGACCTGTCATTGAATACTGGATTCTCCAAGAGTTTGATACAACTCTGATTATCGCAGTATATCATCGTAGGCTCCAAATCCTAATCAAATAAACATGTAATAAAGTTTTTAATATAAATATCTTCATAGCTATCCATACAAATAAACATGTAAGAAATTTTTGAAGCTAAATGGCTTCATAGTTAGCCATACTCGCTACCATATACTCTGCCTATGTAGAACTGAGTGCGACAAAATTCTACTTCATGTTTGACTAGGTAATCATTGTTGATCCCAAGTTGAAGAAGCACCCTGAGGTGTTCTTTCTATCTATTGCACTCCCTACCCAATTTGAGTCAGCATATCCCTACAACTCCACTCCATCTCCTCCAAGATACCTTAATCCATACTCCACCATACCACTCAAATACCTAAGAACATGCTTTGTTGCTATCCAATGCATTTGCCTCGGCTCCACCAAGGATTGACTCAAGGTGTTGATAGAAAAACATATATATGGCTTGGTATTGACCAAATACATCAAGGAACCTATCAGCTTCCTATATATCCAAGGATCCACCAACTCTGAATCTGAAGTGAGAAAATTATTTAGATTGGTATCCATAGGAGTAGCCGTCAGTCTACAATCCTCCATCTTGAATCTCTTCAATATATCTACTGCATACTTCCCTTATTCGAGGAATATCTCTTCGGATACCTACCATACCTCTAATCCCAAGAAATAATGCATCAAGCCAATGTCCTTCATCTCGAACTCAGTAGCCAAATTTTCTTTGCACCTTGCAATAAGCTCCTCTGCACTTGTGAGAAATAAATCATCAATGTACAGAACCAAGATGAGTGGATCCACCCTAACAAGTATGAAGTACAAGATAGGATCCACCTCACTCTTGGTAAATCCCATACTCTGCAAGTATCTGTTAATCCTGGAATACCACGCCATGTGTGCCTATTTGAGTCAGTACAAGGATTTCTTAAGCCTATACACATGAGACTCCCTCCCATGTACCTCAAATACCTAAGGTATCTCTATGTATACTTCCTCCTCAATGATCACATTGATGAAATTTGTTTTCACATACATCTGATGCATCCTCCACCTCATAACTAACGAAATAGAAATAACAACTCAAATAAAATCATACATAGTGACTAGAGAAAATGTCTCCTTGTAGTCCACTCCCTCTTTTTGGAACCTTATTTCCACAAACCTCTCTTTGAACTTCTTGATGCCACCATATGTAGCATGCTTGATCCTGTAGAGCCACTTGGAACTCACAACTAACTTCCCCTCCGGTCTCAACACTATGTACCAAACATCATTCCTCATAATAGAGGTATACTCCTCTACCATGGAATCCTTCCATACCTTCTAATCTAATGCTTCCTAAAAATTGGAAGGCTCAACATCAATGATGCAACTCATAAGCGCCATATAGTTTAGAAACTTCCTTTGAGGTTTGTGCTCTCTCAATGCACTCCTAGGATCCTCACCAACATCATGCAATGTCTATAATATCCACCTAGGTCTCCTGATAGGAATGGAAGGGGGTAAATCCTCCTCCCCACTTGAAGTCTAAACCGTTGACTTCTACTCATCCTTCAAATCCTATTGCTCCTCATCCTCTATAACTGATGATGACTCTCGAGATCTCCTAGATGCCAAATTCTCCTCAAACTTAATATATTTTCTCACAACTGTCTTCTGCTACATTGGAATGAAGATCATGCAAGCCTTTGAGGTCTCACTATACCCCACAAATATACCCTTCTATCTTGAAGGCTCCAACTTAATCCTCTTCTCCACAGGAACATGGATGTACATTGGACAACGAAAGATCCTCAAATGTCCAATCTCTAGATTCACTCCTAAAAATTATCCTTTGGAGTCTTCTCCCCCAATATCATGTGAGGGCTCCTGTTATGCACATATATCATTGTGTTACATGCCCCTACCCACAAATCCATAGGAAACTCCTGGTCATGTATCATGGCCCTGGAAGAACCGATTATGGATCAATTCTTTCTCTCTACAACCCCATTTTGTTGAGGGTTGTATGAGACTGTTAGCTCCCTCTTGATCCCATCCTCATTGCATAAATACTTGAAGTCATTAGAGGTGTAATCTCCCCCATTATCTGAACTCAAGACCTTGATCTTCTTCCCTATCT
>JASDQU010306146.1:107962-121609 GCA_032191745.1 Picea mariana
TATTATAACCAGGAACGACATGCAACTCAAGTGTGGAGATAAAATTTACCATGTTTTCAGTTGCCTCCATATCCAGAACACATTCATACATATCAACTAGAGAAATTTTGATGATTGGGATTCCCAAAATTGTAGAAATTACACCTTCAAACTAAGCCATCCTTACAATGTTTTCTGCAAAACCATAAAACTTACACTTATAAAGTATAACATATTGGCCTAGAAAAAACATTATTTTGTAAAACATAAAAATTCACCATGGTCTTCTTGCTTGATAACTTCAGTGATTTCTAGAGATGCATTATTGTATTAGAACTCCCCTTGGATTTGTAGGACAATATCATCCTCCTTAATATCTGATATGTTATACCCAATAGAGACTTTTGCTTTTGGAAGAGAAGCCATAGAGTGAGAGCTCCTTTATAAACCCAAAATCAATTTGTATTGCATGATGTGTTTTGCACTGAGATTCTTGATTTGCTTGTGTTAGATGGCCGCCCTTGCTTCCAAGTTTTCATTCTTGACTAAATAAGTTTCAATCTTAGAAGAAATTATGTTTTTTCTCAATGGCAAATTGATACATGTAAATCCTTAGTTTGGTGTGAAATCCTCCATTGAACTCAATGAAGATTTGCAATTTCACAAGGATCATAATGAATATTGCGACGATGAACCTCCATGATAGAGGGATTCAAGCTAACTGCACTAGATCCATGGAAAATATTGATTGGAGACCACTCATTTAACTCAAAACAATACGAGTTGAAACCCACTATAGAGGATACACTAGGCCCATAAATTTGACATGCAACAAAAGATAGATGTTGGAGTCAATGGAGATATTACTAGGATGACTGCAATATAACTCCACCAAAGGTGGAGAAGGAACATAATCCTATATTTGTTGAGTGAAACCATATCATTAGGATTTAAATCACTCACTCGACTAAGCTTTATGGTATGAATGGAGAGTACGGGGGGAGGGGATATTTCTATAGCCCGTCCCATTTGAATTAAAGAGCTACAACACTTGTCCTTCATTCCAAACTACATACCAATTCTAATGTTTGATTTGAAGAACTTAATGGGATGAAATATAAGGTAAGATGCCCCCCATTTTGAATTCACATTCCTTGATTCAATCACACTCCTTTGTTTTCCATGTAGTTCACTTGGATGTTGGGATATCTAAGGACATAGAAATCAACAAAGATGAAACTCCTCACTATCCCCCAGATTATGAAGATTAATCTAGAGATACTTGTGGTATGAAAGGGGATCGATTTTGGCATTTGTCGAATAATAACTAAAGAGTCATTGATAACTATAAGGGACCTAATCTCCTTTAATTTGAGGATTTTCAACCCTTGGTATAAGGCCAAGGCTTCTACTAGATTTTTTGTTGATTCACCTAAACCAAAGTGTAGGTCAGTTCACATTTTCCATTCTATGGAGGGTGACTATTTTATTGTTCATATTTACACATTGTTCCGCTTTCATTGAATTTAATCATGCGTAAATATGAATAAAGAGATGATATTTTGAAACAAGGATAGCCTAAAAAATAGGTTTCAACTTTGTGTATATGCTCTCATTTCAGAGAGTGTGGAAAAGGATAAATTGCATTAACTCAGTTTTCTTTATGAGACATTGGTATCTTTGCCTTCTTTCCATACCTTTTACCAAAAGGTGTGACACATGTTTGCAATGAAATGATGATTTAAAAATGAAAATTAAGATCTAAATACAAATCTAAAGGTAAAAACCCTAAGTCAAATTACAATGTCTTAGATTTGTTACTGAAATGTTTTTTGCAAAGCATGCTAAAATTGCTTTGGTAGATAACATTAAATTTTTAACAAGAATAACTATATGGTAGTATTATATTTGATACCATTTTGTTGATATAAGAGTAGAAACTTTTGTTTTAAGTATTTTTTAAAGTAAAAAAAAAAAAAAACACATTTATATCTAAAAAGAGAGGTACATAAAAGAGAGAAGCCATGGGAACCAGACTCCGAAGATCGGTAGGGATCGGGGGCATAAAAGGTGGAGGTGGGATAATGCATAAAATTAACAACTATTTCAATATTACCAACTATTGAAACATAATTAACAACTATTTTGCCAATCTACAATAAAAAGTATTGCACCAGTTTATGTGGTTGTGTGAGTCTAGATCACTGCACGAATATTTGGTTAAGTATTGTTTCAAAGCAATAAATTCTCCATTTTTCCCACAATAGGTACAGTAAGTCTCTGCATCCAAATAAGTACAATAAGAAGAAGTACAAATCCCAACAACAAAGTAGAACATGGTTCGGTCGGTCTCATCCATCCAAGTCGATTCAACAAGAAGCAGTCGAGTCAACACACAACTCATCAGTTGGGTTTATACATCAAAAAATTCAATTAATCCCTCCCTTAAACACAACTAAAGGGTCGAAGCATAAAAAACAAATCTTCATCAAAACACACCAATCAACAGACAATAGATAGTCAAAACTCAGTTGACAAATGCATAGTTGAAACACCTCCAATCGACTTCCAACTTGGTTTGAATCCCAGTCGACCAATATTCGAGTCAAACTCTAGTCGGTTTTCAAGTTGGGTCGAACCCAGTGGTGGACCACTGCAAAGCATCAATAATGAAAAGGAGTGTTTTGCGTCTGAATAACCGATGAAACACAATGGTAGGAACTCTTCAAACATCTAGTCAGATGCACCCATGACCACTCATCAATCCAACCATAGTCAATCCTGGTAGTCAGAACGATTCCACGGTTTTGTCTTTCACGTCTCTTCTGCAAAGACCTAAAAGTATGATTTCCATGTCTATGGTGGAGAGGATGACGATAAGGCACAAAGGTTTGTGCTAGTTGATAAAGATATATGGGATCATGGTCAAAACAACTGGATATATCAATAGAAACCTCATCATTAACAATATTCTTAGAATCTGGAATGTTAGGAACAACCACTTCATCAATCCGTTCAGGGGATTTCTCATCAGTCTAAATTCCACCCACAACAAAAAAACTTCCCTATTATCAGCAAGGGAAGGTGTAGACAAGGAGGAAAAAACAACATCATATCCAATACCTATTCTTGGTGGTAGTATCTCAGGCATAATAGGAGTAGAAATACCCTGTCCATTCTTTCCAAGTCCTCCTCTGGTATATCCCATCTTGTTGAGCAGTCTTGATCCTAAACCTATAGTATGTTTTTCAAAGATGGGTAAAAACACATAATTAACAATTTCAAAGAATAAATTGGCAACATCTTTCTTACAAATAGAAGCGGGGGGTAGAGAACAAATGGGTGAGCTTGGCATCTCAACAGTATCAACATTCTTCTCAGCAGTGGTCTTAACATTAATAGTCTGAAATCTCTAAAGAGTCTCATCCTTCTTAGTCAGCTGCAACAGTATGGAATTGTAATCTTCCTTCAATGTATGGTACTCATCAGATAATTGATTGTTATCTTCTTGAAGAGATGCAACTTCTTCATGAAGCTCATCAATGGAGTCCTGCAAGTGGGAAACCTCATGAGTCAGCTGGGTATTTTCTTCCATCAACTGGATAACATTTTTTCTCACTGTTGTATGAGGAATGTCTTTCACTTCTTCCTCTAATTCTTCAAGAAGGTCAGACTTCTCCTAAAATTCATTTGCAAGAGTCCATAAAAATCCAGCAGTAGTGTTCCCCATAGAAACAATTATTCTAGAGTGCTCAGTTGCAGCTGTCTGGAACATGTCTTCTGCATATTTTAACTTATTTTTCCATCCCGCATTCTCTGTCTTCAAGGAAACATTTTAATGATAAAGTACTTTCACCTCTTTCACGAGATCATTGACAAAATCATTTTTATCACCAAGATCATCCACCAAATCTTGAAATATAGTTTCCATAGTCTGTTCTAGGTCAATAATATTTCTAGATTTCTCATAAAGCCATTGCAGAAGGATGGTTTGAAAGAGGGTAGCCTCATCTTTCAACTGGCTATGGGTTGTCTTCAATTCATTGATCAATCTTTGTTTTTTATTCTACAACTGTGCAATGACATTTTGTAAGGTGGTGACTTCTCCACGAAGTCGGCTATGAGATTCTTCCAAGGAAAGAGCCTTCTTCCCATAGATTTATTGCAACTTCTAAAGAATTAGAGCTTCATCTTCGTCCAACATGCCCGTTGTCGATGAAGGTCAATGTCCAAGCATCAAATATCCAAAATAAGGAGTGAGAAGAAGGTCGACCACAACAAGAGGTTGGGAGATGTACACTAAGTCGGTTCTATATCGGTCGTACAAGCAAATAATTCACCAATCTACGCAACATATATCAAAATAAAATAATCATGCAATAAGGAGAGCCATGCATAAATATCAAGGGATGGAAGGAAAAAATACACCTTATATTTGTTGGGCATCCAATGAAAGATTCAAATCCATCTCCAAGACATCCTTAGTTCATGTCTTCTATGCAAGGTGCCACCATAGGGAACCAGGTGAAAACTTCCATTAGGTTCTTCTTTCATGTATGCAGGTCAGTTAGAATGGTAGTTGGCATCAAATCTGTGTTGAATCTGCATGTTGAGTCTACCATTGGTTGAGGGTTTTGACCAGGATAATAATCAAGTCAATTTGAACTCCAATGGTTTATAGTCGACTTTAGGTTGAGCCTACATTAATTTTATCCTATGAGGTTTGCACCAGATGAGTGTTCTCATTCTTGTTGGATGTGGCTCAAGTGACTCATCAGATATCCTTTCCAAATGACACACTAATGAATATGCATCACACACTAGTCACCCTGGCTTAGGAAGATGATATTCAATCCTCGTCATGTTGCATAATGGCTTGGTCGAATAGATCGACTGCATTTGGGAAGGAAGAGAGAAATCTAGTGTAGAGTTTCCAACTTGCAAGTGGATTCAAGATATGCACACCAGTTTACACATGTTGTACATCAAGTCAAGCAGCAAGGAGGTCAAGGGTGCTTCGATCAAGAGTTTAGATCCTTCGATATTGACAATCAAGATGATGTCTAGTCAAGGAAGGAAACAAGTAAACAATATTTTATCCCATGGATCAACCACTGTACAGGAAACCCAATTGAGAAAATTCTTGCCCATTTCCAAACAAATTTTAGTCAGGAAAAGTGAACCTTTAACCACCAGTCGATGGAACTCAAGAAACACTATCCATATCCAATAGATAAATCATGATAGAACTCCATCGATATCAATATTTGAAAATGCTAGATAACACATTTCAAGTCATTGACCGTTCTTTACTCGAAAAGAACAAATTTACATATAAAATGGCTTCAACATTGTCTCATTTGAATCTAAGTCTTCCTTATATGATCTCAAGATCAAGGAACCATCATATATGACACCATGCTAGATTAAGGACTGAACGTAGAGAACAATGGATCCGAGAGACAGCGGTGGTGTCGAAAGACACTGTAGCACTAAAGAATAAGTTTCTCAAGGAGTGAGAGAAGATATCCTAATATGATCTGATAGTCTGAGATGATGGTAGAACGATTAGAAAGATTGTCTATAAATAGGTTTGGTCATATACAAAACTCAATAGCTCAGGTGAATTCGATTACGCCTATCCATAAAACATGGATCGGGAATCCATAAATGGAAATGGTCAATTGAGGGTTTATTTGATCGTCGACCCAATCAATCTGAAAAGGTGAGGTTACAAAGGAACCACATGTTCCAACAATGGTGTCGGATCTCTATATGCTTGGACCTGTCATTGAATACTGGATTCTCCAAGAGTTTGATACAACTCTGATTATCGCAATATATCATCGTAGGCTCCAAATCCTAATCAAATAAATATGTAATAAAGTTGTGAATATAAATAGCTTCATAGCTATCCATACAAATAAACCTGTAAGAAATTTTTGAAGCTAAATGGCTTCATAGTTAGCCATACTCGCTGCCATATATTCTTCCTATGTAGAACTGAGTGCTACAAAATTCTACTTCATGTTTGACTAGGTAATCATTATTGATCCCAAGTTGAAGAAGCACCCTGAGGTGTTCTTTCTGTCTATTGCACTCCCTACCCAATTTGAGTCAGCATATCCCTACAACTCCACTCCATCTCCTCCAAGATACCTCAATCCATACTCCACCATACCACTCAAGTACCTAAGAACATGCTTCATTTCTATCCAATGCACTTGCCTTGGATCCACCAGGGACTGACTCAAGGTGTTGATAGAAAAACATATATATGGCTTTGTATTGACTAAATACCTCAAGGAACCTATCAGCTTCCTATATATGCTAGGATCCACCAACTTTGAATCTGAAGTGAGAAAATCATTTAGATTGGTATCCATAGGAGTAGCCATCAGTCTACAATCCTCCATCCTGAATCTCTTCAATATATCTACTGCATACTTCTCTTATCCAAGGAAGATATCTCCAGATACCTACCATACCTCTAATCCCAAGAAATAATGCATCAAGCCAATGTCCCTCATCTTGAACTCAATAGCCAAATTTTATTTGCACCCTGCAATAAGCTCCTCTGCACTTGTGAGAAATAAATCATCAACGTACAAAATCAAGATGAGTGGATCCACCCTAACAAGTATGAAGTACAAGTTAGGATCCACCTCACTCTTGGTAAATCCCATACTCTGCAAGTATCTGTCAATCCTGGAATACCATGCCATGTGTGCCTATTTGAGTATGTACAAAGATTTCTTAAGCCTTCACACATGAGACTCCCTCCCATGTACCTCAAATACCTAAGGTATCTCTATGTATACTTCCTCCTCAATGATCCCATTGATGAAAGTTGTTTTCACATACATCTGATGTATCCTCCACCTCATATCTAAATAAATAGAAATAACAACTCAAATAAAATCATGCATAGTGACTAGAGAAAATATCTCCTTGTAGTCCACTCCCTCTTTCTGGAACCTTATTTCCACAAACCTCTCTTTGAACTTCTTGATGCCACCATATGTATCATGCTTGATCCTGTAGAGCCACTTGGAACTCACAACTAACTTCCCCTCCGGTCTCAACACTATGTACCAAACATCATTCCTAATAATAGAGGTATACTCCTCTACCATGGAATCCTTCCATACATTCTAATCTAATGCTTCCTGAAAATTGGAAGGCTCAACATCAATGATGCAACTCATAAGCGCCATATAGTTCAGAAACTTCCTCTAAGGTTTGTGCTCTCTCAACGCACTCCTAGGATCCTCACCAACATCATGCAATGTCTATAATATCCACCTAGGTCTCTTGATAGGAATGGAAGGGGGTAAATCCTCCTCCCCACTTGAAGTCTAAACTGTTGACTTCTACTCATCCTTCAAATCCTATTGCTCCTCATCCTCTATCACTAATGATGACTCTCGAGATCTCCTAGATGCCAAATTCTCCTCAAACTTAACATATTTTCTCACAATTGTCTTCTGTTGCATTGGAATGAATATCATGAAAGCCTTTGAGGTCTCACTATACCCCACAAACATACCCTTCTATCTTGAAGGCTCCAACTTCGTCCTCTTTTCCACAAGAACATGAATGTACATTGGACAACGAAAGATCCTCAAATGTCCAATCTCTAGCTTCACTCTTGAGAATTCTCCTTCAGAGTCTTCTCCCCCAATATCATGTGAGAGATCCTATTATGCACATATATCATTGTGTTACACACCCCTACCCACAAATCCATAGGCAACTCCCGGTCATGTATCATGGCCCTAGAAGAACCGATGATGGATCAATTCTTTCTCTCTACAACCCCATTTTGTTGAGGGTTGTATGAGACTGTTAGCTCCCTCTTGATCCCAACCTCCTTGCATAAATACTTGAATCCATTGGAGGTGTATTCTCCCCCATTATCTAAACTCAAGACCTTGATCTTCTTCCCTGTTTGGTTCTCCACCTAGGCTTTAAATTCCTGAAGCCGACTAAAGACCTCAGCCTTGTTCTTCATAAAGAAGATTTGGGTTTTCCTAGAAAATTCATAAATAAACATCACATACTATGATGATCCCTGTACTGATTATACTAACATTGACCCACTCACATTTGAATGTATAATATCCAATATCCCCTTGGACCTACTCTCGTTGCTTGGAAAATCATCCTTGGCATTCTCACCAAGAGAACACCCTCTACACACTCCCTGCTTCTCAGTACTGAAATTTGGAATACCTGTAAGAATCCCCCTTGAATTGAAAATGCCCAGTTGTGTAGGTGTCCCAACCTCCCATGCCACAAATCACATAGGTTGTCATTGTCATGTACCAAAGCTTGAATAGGATTTCCCTACAATATGTATAAAGTTCCCTCTCTAACCCCAAAAATCACTACGTTGTCCAAGATAGATTTATTTTTATGTATGAGTACTTGTCCTCTCTAGAAAGTAATGATAAAACCCATGTCCTCCATAGCTAAGACTGAGAGAAAATTATTCTTCAAACCTGGTACGTAAAGCATATCATGGGAATCCAAAGAAACTCCTGACTGATGCAGGGCCCTGACCCTTGGGCCAAGATCCACACAGGATCGTTCTAAATAAACCCCCTTGAGTCTAATTGACTCTTCGATTCCCCCACAGGGAATCCCACACATGCACAACAATGTTACTCCACAGGTCCTTATGAGTTATGCTTGCGTGAGTAAACAATAGACACTAACTCTTCCTGATTGACCAACAAATCTGATCGCGTTTTTTGCCGAATCGGGATTTTGGGTTTCACGATTTTGTGATTACTGTTGTTGATTTTCCCGGCTCTTCAACCCCCGAAACCCGAAATGCCAAAATTTCGAATTCTCCTCCTCTACTATGTCAAGTTTCGTGACTTCGGGAACTTCGATGCTAAGGACCCCGATTCCTTGTCTTTGAAAACACTGAAATGTTGAACCCTAATACGTTCACGAAGGCTAGCTTCCTAAAAATTATGACCTGGACTTTTTCGTTGATTCGAAGTTTCAGACTTCATGATTTCATGAATCCTGATGCAAGGCTTCTCGACTCTCCAATCCCCGAACCCTGAAATGGTCAATGAAGTTTGACTCCACCTGGCGATGAGTACACGCCACTTGTCTTCTCCACTGTCCTCTGTCTCTGACGTGGATTCCTGCCACCTGTCACTCTTCCCGGCTTTTGGGACTTGAACAAGCCTTCGAATGTTGTTCCCCTACCACTTCGAAACCCTGAATTCCAAAATTATCTTAATGGCTCAACTAACCACGATCAATGGTCCACGTTGAATCCTACCTCCGGAATAGTGGATTCATCCAACACCTAACCACCTTGCAACTCCTCTAGATCCTATGATCCTCGCAACTTCCCGAGTTCTCCATGGAGAATTCCAACCATCTGATTTCCTCCTTGATAACTTCTGTGAAATGAACCAGCATTCTTCCACTAGAACTTAACTTCTACAAAGCGACTTCACTCTGTCTCCCTTTGAACACTGCAAAAGTGCTAACCCTCCTGAGATTTTTCTTTCAAAATTGAGTCTCCAAAAGGACTCCTGCATGCACTCCTTGCGGAAATATTTCAAATACTCCTGGGTATTTGATCCTTCGACTATGTTCACTCTCTGTAACCACAGTCCTTCAACCTTTTCCTTAGTTAATAACTTCTAAGGATTCGACTAGCCTGCGCACACCTTGCACGGCTTCTGTGCTTCACCTGCACTTCTGCTGGAATGAGAACAATAGTATCCCTCCTGAGTTTTTCTAAGATAAAACTTATAACTCTTGTCAATGCACACCTTGTGGACTTTTCACTGCAATCCTTGTAGGAGCTCTCTCTCAGGAAGAGAAACAATTGAAACTCATTCTCTTTCTCTCTCAGATTTCAACATTCAACATGAAATCATACATTCAACATAGTATTAAAGCAAATGCGTAATGGAGAGAATAAAATTACTGTAATCATACCATTCAACATGTATTAACAGAAAACATCATAACACCATGAATATGATTCAAAGCTTCATATATTAATTCAAAGCTCCTATACATGGGTTTTCCTCTACAACTCTCCAGCCTATGAAATCTGAATGATCAAAAATGGTTTCTTGATACAATAATACAAGAGTGAGGGTGTCTATATTCGTTTTCCCTCCTATTCTCCTAAAACTGTCTAATCTATTAACTACATCCACCTACTTTCATTAATTGGCCTTAAATGCCTATTACATTAACAGATGAGAGCAAATCGCTCACGATCTGTTTACAACATCTAGGTATAAATGCAAGTATTCCTCCTTTTACTATTACATTAATATCCACTCTTTAATACTTTCAAAACATTTCAAAACGTGCTGGCGCTTTTCCAGCTGGCTTTTTCCTTCATGCTCGCTTGGCTGCTTATGATGCTCATGCATCACTGAATCAAGATAGAACATAATTGTTCCCTCTCCCTTCACTACATACCTAACATCATCACCAAGCTCCACATGAACATCTGAGTCTCTCTCCATCAGGTTGTTAAATAAATCTTGGGCTTCTTTCATATGGAGAGATGCACCATAGTCCAAGAAACCAACACTCCTCATAGTTGTGTTGGTAAAAAGGAAAGAAAACAATGAGTAATCCTTCTCAAAATTCAATGAAAACTCATCAAGTGTGTCCCTACTGATGTTTCTATCTGCATCTTTCCTTGACCCTTCTTCTTCTTCTCTGTAAACTCATATGCATAATGTCCATTCTTATGACATGAGAAGTACTTGATTTTACTCAAGTCTTTCTTCTTCCCTGACTATGATGATCTTCCATCATTGTTACCCTTCTTTCTAGAACTCTTTTCTTTTCCCTTCCTTATCTTACTAACAAGGGCCAATTTCTCATCATTGCTTCCCTTCTTTCTTCTCTTAGACTCCTCTTGAGTCTCTTCCTGGATGTAATCATCCCAATGTCTCTACCAATCTGGGAGATGTTCTCGAGGGCAAAATCCCTATTGGATCATGTTTTCATTGATGCCAACGGTTTGATTGATTGATGTCATTGATTGATGTCAAGTGATTGATTGATGCCAAATGATTGATTGATTGATGATTGATGTAATGTAATATGTATTGTCCTTGATGAGAATGCATAGATGAAGATGGATCAATGAGTTATCATTGATATGATGAAGATGGATCAATGAGTTGTCATTGATACATGATGAAGATGGATCGATGTGGTTTCATTGGTATATGACACATTGTTGGAAAAATATATAGATGAATCATTATTGTCTTATCATGATTGATAAGGTGCACAAATGGATGAACTCTAAAGTGGTCCCCTTATGGTGAAATCCCTCACGGGAAGATGCTTTGCGGATTGAGTTATTCTAGAAGAATGGTTGGAGGACCCATGCTCTCATTATTGTATTATCATGATTGACACATGAACACAAGGAAGGAGTATCCTACATTTGAATAAATTTGGACTTCTTGTGCACAAGAAGAATCAAGGATCACTACAAAAGAGAAACCCCAAAAGAAATACATTGATTAAGCCTTCACAACAGGATTCAAAAATTTCAGGAACAAAAGGAAGTTTGGCTCAAGGAAGAAGCCAAATCAAGAGAAAGATATGTTAGAGATACAATGTTTCAATTGTCAAAAGTATGAGCACTACACGAATCATTGTCCCGCACTAAAGCAAAGGAAGGAGACACACGAAGCATCAGTTTTCGAAGAAAAGGAACCTACAAAGAAGACTAAGCAGGATGAAACAAACTTCTTCTTCTAAGACAAGGTAACAATACTCCTCATAGTTCTTGTATATACCATGTTTTCTATACCTATCTTGCATACTTGTTTCTTAGAAGATAATGTGTTCAAGGAAAAACTATACCTATGGAAGAACAACAAGATAAGGATTGCTATTATAATGACTACAAGTCAGGCAATACACACGAAAGGATGAATTACATCAACAACCCCTGGTAACAATTCATGTGGAAGATATTACATAAGTAATAGCTGAAAGATAAGCCGAAATCAAGAATCAATCTTGAAGAAACCTAGAAGGAGTAAAAACAGAAAGAAGTCAACAATCAAGAAAATGACTTATGACACTTTGCAGAAGGAAATAAGGATGCAAATGGAAGCATGGGATCTCTTAGCTGGAGGGTGCTAATTACATAATTCCAAAAGATGAGCATGCACTCATGCATGAAGAAAGGATTAGGAGGGAGCTAATCCTAAATCCTATGATCCATTGAATATGATGAAGTAGCAGCCATGAAAATAAGTACATGTTCAGTTTGACTTTAGAAGAAGCCTTAAAGTATCCCTGCTTGTCCATCCACATCCACGATCCTATGATGAAAGGAAGAAGGCGGAATCTTTAGGGCATGTAATCTATAAGAAAATCCATGAACCCAAGAGATAAAGAGAAACATGAGGAAGAACATGAAGAATCCAAGAAAGAAAGAAAAGAAAGAACAACCAGTCAGTGTATCGAGAATCACAAGACTACCAGACTGATATGAACTCACTAAAAGAAATCAAGTAGAGGAACTGAAAGTTGTGATGAAGAACAATGTATGGAAGACTTATGAATGAAAGCATTGCGTGATCTAGAACTAGAGGTTCTCACAGATGGAGGGAGAAGACTATGATAATTGTTTGTTCCAGTAAACCAGACATACCCCTACATGAGGTAGTGTATCATCCGCAATATCCATGGGTTGGAATTTACATGTAGATCAATCTCAACACTTTGAGGTATACTAGAAAGAGACCCTTGTATGAATATGGAAGAATATCTTTTATGGATTCAAACAACTTGGTGCAGAGCCTTCAATGCACAACAAAAGCGTGGTGAAGAACTTTCTAGAACAAAAATATTGTATCAGAATGGTTACTCAGAGGCTCAGGATGATGGATTGCTAATCCATGAAAAAACTCTCATGATGGAAGAAGAAGTACCACTTGGATATGTTCCAGTTTGACCCCTGCCACGATGTTATGAGCTAGCAGGAAAAAAAAGATGAATCCAATAATGATATACTATATTGATCAGATCTATATGAAATGATCCAGGTGGATATCGATGGCCACCCACCTTCTCCAACTGGCCCAAAACATGTTTCTGGCAATTTTGGTAATTTACTATTTTTAGCAGTTTTTAACTTTCGGGGCCATTTTGAGGCCCTAAATGATGTTTTTTCAGAAAATGGGGAGAAACATGGATTGTAGATCAATTTTTCTCACCCAAAAGTTGTAGTTCTCAAATATATATTTCCAACGAGATATCATATGCCTAAAACGGAGATCGTATGCAAAAGTTACGACCCCGGGAAGTTGATGCACCAACTTACCCAAACAGGGCCCACATGACTTTTGGCTCTTCATCTCCCAGGGTTAGGTTTTTGGATGTCTACGGTTTTTGTCATTCCCTCTTATTGTAAAAATTCTTTCATAGCCTCATTGTAATCATCTTCTCACGGATGCGAGTAGTCGTCACATCTCTTCTCAGAGATAAGATACCACCATTCTAGTGAGTCTTTCACTCTGTATTTTACAGTCTCTGTACATTTATTTCATTAATAGAAATTGTGTATTACTGTATATCCGTGACTCTTGTTATTTCCACTATATCTCTGTTATATTGTTGTCTCTCTTTCAATAT
>JASDQU010306146.1:149966-163004 GCA_032191745.1 Picea mariana
AAAGACAAATTTTATTATTGTTAATTTAAAAGAAGAGGTGCAATGGTTCAAATAAAGGGACACAATGCTTCAAAGCTCACACCAGTTGGAAGACTATATAAGAAAGAAAGAATGATGAAAGAGAAGGTGTCTCTGCAGTCCATCTCAGAAGATCAAAAGTAGAAGAAGTGTCCAAGAAGGAAATCTGAAGATACTTATGCAGTGAGGGTGGAAGGGAGGAGCAAGGAAGGATTCATATCCTTTTCTAAGTAAAGTGTGAAAATAAGGGAGTTGGTGCTTCCTAGGGTTGGTGCCCTAAAACAAGGGAGTTGGTGATTCATAGGGTTGGTTCCCTAAAACAAAGGGAGTTGGTGCTTCCTAGGGTCGGTGCCCTAAAACAAGGGATTTGGTGCTTCCTAGGGTTAGTTTCCTGAAGAAGGCGATTTTTGTCTCCAAGAGTTGGAGCTCTAAAGAGGATTGGTGTCCTTCACAAACATAAAATTATTCTTTATAAACTTTGTAATGCTTGTTGAAGTATACTTACATAATTGATTGTTTAAATAAATAGTCCATTGTTGATCTATAGTGATGATAATTAGAATAAAAAATTAATTACTAATTGTTTAAAAAGGTAATATTGATTCACCCCCCCCCCCTCTCAGTATTACCAACAATTAGTATCAGAGCGAGTGCCTTCAGCACAGTCTAATAACTGGAAGGTAGATCCTGAAAGAAATGGATCAGGAAGAGGGAATGTCTTCCAACAAAGCACCAATGTTTAAACGAGGTGATTATGCTCTCTGGAAAATAAGAATGAAAAGCTACATGTTGGCGCTTGGTTTTGATGTTTGGCAATCTGTAGTATATGGTTACACTACACCAGCTACTCCACCCACAAATACTGCAGGAAAGAAGATTTGCAATGACAACTCAAGAGCAGTCAATGCCATTCTAGGAGGATTAACAAATCCTATATTTGTGGAGGTAATGCATTGTAAGTCAGCTAAGGATATCTAGGACAAACTGGAGGTTATATATGAAGTAGATAGCAAAGTCAAGGAAGCCAAACTACAAACCTACAGAGCTCAGTTTGAAAATTTGAAGATGAAAGAAGAAGAGAACATTGATGAATACCTTCATAGGGTAGATGAGGTAGTTATCTCAATCAAAGCAGCAGGAGAAGGACTTTCGGACAAACCTATTGTACAAAATATCTTAAGGTCATTACTTATGAGGTATGATGCCAAGATTTCCATAATTGAAGATAGACCAGAACTTGACAAACTCATAGTAGATGAGCTCCATGGAAATCTTACAGCATATGAGATGAGGACGGGAAACGAAAAACCATCAAAAGGAGAAACAACATTAAAGGATTATAAATCCAAGAAGAATCAAGAGCAAATGTCTAATGAAGATCAGTCAGATATATCATATGTAGAAGAGGCCAAATTTATAAAGAAACTCCAGAAAGGATCTGGAAAATATAAAGGAAAGTTACCCTTCAAATGTTTCAACTGTGGAAAAATTTGACACTTTGCCAATAAATGTCCCTATCCTAATCAAGAGGAAAGTGATGATGAAATAACTTTCAAATACCAGAAGAAGAGTAAAACCAAAAATAAAACGAATTTATACAAGAAGAAGAAAACTTTCTTTACCCAAGAAGACAGTAGCTCATCTGAAGAAAGTGACGAAGAGGAGCCAGAGATTCTATTTATGGGAATGAAAACTCAAGATGATAATCATTTGGAATATGAATAAGAAATGAACCTTGAGGAAGAATTCATCTCTGCAATTGAAGAACTAAGAAAAGCTAAAAATCAAAACAAGTTACTAAGGGAACAACTTCTAAAGTTTGAAGAAGCTATAAAATCAAGAGAAAAGGAGGTTTTCAAAACCATTAGTGATTCAGAACAATTGATTCTTGAGTTAAAATCCCAACTCCAAGAAACCAAAAGAAAAGAAGAAATCTTGAATAAGGAACTGAATGAAAAACAACAAACATGTAAGATATTGGAAGATGAAATAATTCAACTAAAAGGGAAACTAGAAAAAGAAGACATTCAGTCTAAGTTTGAAAATAGATCAAAAATCATGAACAACATTCTTAGCAGTCATAGATCATCAAATGATAAGACGGGACTGGGATATGATCTATCTATAGAACATAAGAATGACCAACAACCAATCAGTTATGCAGATGCTCTTAAGAACTCCATAAGAAGAGAAGAAAATAAGGTAAGGACAATACCATTGAAAATTGTCCCAAATAAACAAAAATTTGCACTTCCTACTAAAGAAAAATATGACGAGAAGAATAGAATCATCAAAAGGAATCCCTCTAACATAAATCAATATATCTTCCTTGGTTATTGTTATTCTTGCAAAAAATTTGGACATAAATCAATACATTGTAAAGCTTATAGAAAGTACAATCCAATAAATGTTCAAAGATATAAATATAATAAGGATAATGCAGAAAGAAGATATTATAACACCTTCTCTCCCTTACAAGACTACAATGTTGAATGTTACAAATTCAACAACTATGGTCATGAAGCTAGTGAATGTAGATTGTCAAAATATGACAAAAGGATATATATTTCCAACAATCAAAAAGTATGGAAGAAAAAATAAATAAATAAAACTGAGTGAAATGTAGACCTATATTTGAGAAACAAAGGATGTTAGTGGTATATAGACAGTGGATTTCCTAAACACATGACTGGATATCAAAGAAAATTTCTCAAGTTAAAAAAGAAAGGAAAAGGAAAAGTCACCTTTGGAGATAATATGTGAGCTAAAATATTGGGAAAAGGCACTGTCAGTTTAGGGAATAACAAGACCAAAGAAAAATATGTACTTCTGGTAGAAAATATCAAGCCTAATCTACTAAGTGTAAGCCATACATGTGATCAAGGTCAAATACTTACCTTTCATTCTCAGAAATATGAGATCGGAAGAAAAGATATTGGAAATCTAGTAGCAATTGCACCAAGAACATCTAGCAATGTGTACATCCTTGATGTAGATGAAGAAGAAAAATGTTGTTTAAGTAAAGAAGATGAAAGATGGCTATGGAGTAGATGGTTGGGATATTTAATCTTTGACAACTTAATCAAATCCAACAAGAAAGAGGCAATAAGGGATCTGACAAAAGTTATTAAGCCTTCAGATTCTATTTGTAAACATTGTTAAATAGGGAAGAAAACAAGAGTTAGTTTCAAAACAAAAGAGCATTCCCCAAAAAAACCATTAGAACTTATTCACACAGCTCTATGTGGACCTACCAGAACTAAAAGTATTTATGGTGAACATTGTTTTATTTTGATCATTGATGATTACACGATAATGACCTGGGTATACTTTCTAAAATAAAAATCAGAAGCCTTTGATAAGATTAAAACATACAAAGTCCTTGTAAAGAATGAAATAGATCTCAAAATTAAATGTATGAGGTTAGAGAATGGAGGAGAATTCACCTCTAAAGAGTTCATTCAATTCTGTGAAAATCATGGTATCAAAAGACAGTTTTCATCTCCCGGGAATCCTCAACATATTGGAGTGGTGGAAAGGAAAAACAAAACAATTCAAGAACCTGCAAGAACCATGTTAAATAAAGCCAGGCTCCCAGACAAATTCTAGAGAGATGCAATCTACACATAAATCCACATACTTAATCGAGCCCAGTTGAGACCCAACCATGACAAAACTCCTTATGAACTATGGTTTGGCAGGCCAACATCTGTAAAACACTTTAGAATTTTTGGAAGTAAATGTTACATTAAGAATTATGAAGATAATTTAGGAAAGTTTGATCCAAGATCTGATGAAGGTATATTTTTAGGTTATTCACCTAATAAGAAAGCATACAAATGCTATAATCTTAGACTACAAAAGATAGTGGAAAGTGACAATGTAAAGATAGATGATCTAAAACTAAAGAAGAGCATATCCCAAGACATATCAAAAATTGATAAAGAATCTTAGCAAGAAGATGATGATATAGAATCTCGGAAAGAAAATGATGATAATAAAACACGGGAAAATGAACCGTATGTTGATGAAGAAGACAATGAAGAAACTCCCTTGCCAAAACCTCCATCAAAAAGAGTTCAAAAGAATCATCCTAAGAGTCATATCATTGGAGATAAAAATGCAGGAGTAGAAACAAGAAGGAAACTCACATTTGACTCAAAACAGACAATGTTGTCTATGATAGAACCTAAATCATTTAAAGAAGCCAGCAAAAGTAAACATTGGACAAAGGCAATGAATGAAGAACTTGACTAGAGAGAGGAACCAAACTTGGGAATTAGTTCCAAGACCTAAGGACAAGAATGTGGTAGGAACCAAGTGGATCTTCAAGAAAAAACTAAATGAAAATGGGGAGATTATAAAGAACAAAGCCATATTAGTTTGCAAAGGATATTCTCAAGTAGAAGGTATTGATTTTGAAGAAACTTGTTCTCCAGTAGCAAGACTAGAAGTCATCATAATGTTCTTGGAATTTACATGTTTCATAAATTTCAAGATTTATCATATGGATGTCAAGTCAGCATTTCTGAATGGAACTCTAGAAGAATAAGTCTATGTTAAACAACCAGAAGGATTCATGCTAATAGAAAATCATGACTATGTGTGCAAGATAAAGAAAGATTTGTATGGTCTTAATCAAGCCCCAAGAGCATGGTTTTCAAGGTTAGATCAGTGCCTACAAAAACAAGGATATAAGAGAGGGGCTATTGACAACAACTTGTATATCAAAATTGAAGACCAAAATATGATTGTTTTGGTAGTATATGTCGATGATATCATATTTGGGAGTAATCTTACTCTAATGAGCAGAAAATTTGCAACTAAAATGCAAGAAGAGTTTGAAATGTCTATGTTGGGAGAACTGTCCTTCTTCTTAGGTTTCTAAGTCATTCAATCAGAAAAAGGAATATTTATTTACCAAAACAAATATATCAAGGAAATGTTGAATAAATTCCAAATGGAAGACAGTAAACCAGTAAGTAATCCCATGGTCACTGGATGTAAACTAAGCCTTGATGATGACTCACCAAAAGTAGATCAAATTATGTACAGATCAATGATTGGAAGTTTTCTCTATTCAACAATAACTAGACCTGACATCATGCATTTTGTAGGACTAGTGGGAAGATTTCAATATGCACCTAGGGAAACTCATCTAAAAGCAGTAAAAATAGTATTYAGATATCTTAAAGGGACCTTAGAATTTGGATTATGGTATCCAAAATTTAAAGACTTTACCTTAAATGCATAYASTGATGCAGATTGGGATAGTAGTATAGATGACAGGAAAAGCACTAGTGGAGGAGCCTTTTTTCTAGGAAAATGCCCAGTAGCATGGCTAAGTAAGAAACAAACATCCACATCACTATCCACAACAGAGGCATAATACATTGATGTTGCATCATGTTGCACACAAGTTCTCTAGATGAAGAAAACATTAGAATATTTACAAATAAGTTATAATAATCCCATTACTATTAATTGTGATAACACTAGTTCCATAAAAATATCTAAAAATCCAGTRATGCATTCTAAAAAAAAACACATCGCAATCAAATACCATTTCTTAAGAGATCRGKTTACTCAAAAATMGGTTAAAGTAGAGTATGTAGATTCCATAGAACAAATTGCAAACATATTCACAAAACCTTTGCCTAGTGGTACTTTTGAAAATCTTCGATGGAAATAGGGAGTAATTCACATATCTAATTAAAACTACAAAAGTTGCATCAGGTGAAAGGGGAACATGGATAGGGGGAGATTCACCACAGGGGGAGTGAAGAAATATCCCTTGTGTCATTGTTGTCAAAGGAGGAGGAAATTGATAAACAACAGGAATATTTCAAAGAAAAGGTTGCCATCAATGCCAAAGGGGGACAATGTTGGACACATTGGTATGATATTTTCATTGATGTCAACAGAGTAAAGTTGACGAGATCAAAGATGAGGAGAGATAATGCATTAATTTGCATAGAAGACATAGCGCGAGGCACAGAGGAATCTAGTATAAACCCAAATCTCGAGAGGTGTTAGCGCTTTCAAGTGAAGTTGAAACAGAGTTCAGCAGGTAGAGAAATCGTGTGCAAAAGACTTCAAGAAATTATGACAATTGATCAGGGATGGGTATGAAGTTAGGGAGCATTCACAATCATCTAATTGTTGGTGGAAATAAGATTAAATCTCGACCGTTCAATAGCAAGGTAATTCAACAGTTTTTGGATTATTCAGGGTTGAGAAGGAGCACACCAAATAAAGGAAAAGTGGGCTTGAAGTAGGATTAGACCAACGGTGGAGATTAAATTAGGGTGATCTTGATTGATGAATCAGAAAGGCAACATGTCGCAACTATTAATTAGTGTTCGGAGGAAGGTATTCAGATTCCATTGGAGAAGAGTTGTTTTAACACTCATAAATTGGAGTATCGAAATAGGATATTCCTCATCGATACCCTTTATTCGATGTCCAGAAAGGTCGTAACACATGGAAAATATTAATTGGTGTTCGGAGGAAAGTGTTCGGAGTCCGGTGGAGAAGAGTTGTTTTAACACTCCAAAATATGGGTATCGAAACAGAATATTCCTCATCGATACCCTTTATTCAATGTCCAAAAAGGTCGTAACACGTGGCAACTACTAATTGTTGTTCGGAGAAAAATTTTCGAAGTCCAGTGGAGAAGACTTGTTATAACACTCTGAAATCAAGTATCAAAAAAAATATTCCATTCGATACCATCCGTTCGGAGAGATAAAGAATGTGGAAGTGTCATCCCTCTGAAGACAAATAATCGAAGAATATTCCATTCGATACCATCTGTCCAGAGTGCTGAAGAATATGGAAGTGACGTCCCTATGAAGAAAAAGAATCGAAGAATATTCCATTCTATACCATCCGTTCGGAGAGATGAAGAAAGTGGAAGTGGCATCCCTATGCAAACAAAGAATTAAAGAATATTCTTTTTGAATCTAGGATGAGACACATAGTAAGAGAAAGAAGAAACATGGCCCAATCAACTGATGACAAGTGTCAAAATTAATATGGCACATAAGCTATATGAAATTCATGAATCAAGGTGACACGTGGCATCCCTCAGCCAATGCCACATCAACAATGACGCCAACAAGCCACGTCACTCCAGGGGAATTGAACAAACTTAAAAGTATCGAATTCCCATAGTCTAGGAATAACAAATCTATGAAATGAATAAGGGTCGTCCATCTCAATGCAATATCAATTCATGATCGTTGCATTAGTCTATGTGACCAAATAAGTACGAAGAGATCCAGGCGTCGAAAAAAAATGAGTCATAAAGTACCGAAGCCCCGAGACAAGATTTGGATGTCCATCAAGGAGGAAGATCCACAGTAAAGATCCAACAAAAGTGTGCAGTGGGAAGGCCATTAAAAAACCACCTTGTTGAGTTTGCACGGGGCGTCCACTCAACCACAGATTAAGTCACAATTGTTCGATCTACTAATAGATCGAGTATACAAACTTCTAGGAAATTTACTCCGAGAGAGTTGGAATATTTCAAAGGAAAAAATCTTGAAGGTCGGAGTACCAGAGGACTTGGTTCCAGCACTGGTCACATAAAGGAAATATAAATCGCCTAGGGTTTAACTATGTTTCCTATAGGAAACCCAAGAAGAATGCCATAACAATACAGAGGGCTGGTAAAATCTCAAAAATGATCTATTGGAGAACTCAGGATGTAGCAGAAGCATAAGAATGAAATAAAGAGGCATGGGATCGAGTTAAAAGAAATCAATCCATACATGTGATCGATTTATGAAAATCCCTCTTACTTAATTGAAAATATTTCAGGGTAATGTATGAATAATAAATAGAGGAAGATACTAATTCTAAATTTAAAGACAAATTTTATTATTGTTAATTTAAATGAAGAGGTGCAATGGTTCAAACAAAGGGACACAATGCTTAAAATCTGACACCAGTTGGAAGACTATATAAGCAAGAAAGAACAATGAAAGAGAAGGTGTCTATGTAGTCCATATGAGAAGATCAAAAGCAAAAGAAGATTCCAAGAAGGAAAGTCGAAGATACTTATGCAGTGAGGGTGGAAGGGAGGAGCAAGGAAGGATTCATATCCTTGTCTAATTGAAGTGTGAAAATAAGGGAGTTGGTGCTTCCTACGGTTCGTTCCCTAAAACAAGGGAGTTGGTGCTTCCTAGGGTTGGTACCCTAAAAGAATGGATTTGGTGCTTCCTAGAGTTGGTGCCCTAAAATAAGGGAGTTGGTGCTTCCTAGGGTTGGTGCCCTAAAGAAGGGCATTTGTGTCTCCAAGAGTTGGTTCTCTAAAGAGGATTGGTGCCCTTCACAAACACAAGATTATTCTTTATAAACTTTGTAGTGCTTGTTGAAGTATACTTATATAATTGATTGTTTAAATACAAAGTCATTGTTCATCTATAGTGATGATAATTACAATAACAAATTAATTACTAATTGTTTAAAAAGGTAATATTGGTTCACCCACCCCCCCCCTCTCAGTATTTCCAACAATTGGTATCAAAGCGAGTGCCTTCAGCACAGTCTAATAACTGGAAGGTAGATCCTGAAAGAAATGGATAAGAAAGAGGAAATGTCTTCCAATAAAGCACCATTGTTTAAAGGAGGTGATTATGCTCTATGGAAAATAAGAATGAAAATCAAACTGTTGGATCTTTGTTTTGATGTTTGGAAATATGTAGTAGATTGTTACACTGCACCAACTACTCCATCCACAGATATTGCAATAAAGAATATTTGTTATGACAACTCAAGAGAATTCAATGCCATTCTAGTAGGATTAACAAATCCTATATGTGTGAAGGTAATGCATTGTAAGTCAGCTAAGGAGATCTGGGACAAAATGGAGGTTATATATGAAGGATATAGCAAAGTCAAGGAAGCCAAACTACAAAACTACAGAGATTAGTTTGAAAATTTGAAGATGAAATAAGAAGAGAACATTGATGAATACCTTGATAGGATAGATGAGGTAGTTAACTCAATCAGAGCAGGACGAGAGGAAATTTCAGACAAACCTATTGTAAAAAATATCTTAAGGTCGTTACCTATGAGGTATGGTGCCAAGATTTCCACAATTGAAGATAGACCAGAACTTGACCAACTCACAATAGATAAGCTCCATGGAATTCTTACAACATATGAGATGAGGATAGGGAACAAAAAACCGTCAAAAGGAGAAACAACATTCAATACTTCTAAAGCAAAGAAGAATCAGGATCATATGTCTAATGAATATTAGTCAGACATATCAGATGTAGAAGAGGCCAACTTTATAAAGAAACTCCAGAAAGGATCTGGAAAATATAAAGGAAAGTTACCATTCAAATGTTTCAACTGTGGAAAAACTAGAGACTTTGTCAATAAATGTCCCTATCCTAATCAAGAGGAAAGTGATGCTGAAAGAAATTTCAAAGATCAGAAGAAGAGTAAAACCAAAAATAAAGGGAATTTCTACTAGAAGAAGAAAACTTTCTTTACTCAAGAAGACAGTAGCTCATCTGAAGAAGTGAAGAAGAGAAGCCAGAGCTTCTATTTATGGGAATGAAAACTCAAGATGATAATCATTTAGAAGATGAATAAGAAGTAAACCTTGAGGGAAAATTCATCTTTGCAATTGAAGAACTAAGAAAATCTAAAAATCAAAAAAATTTACTAAGGGAACAACATCTAAAGTTTGAAGAAGCTATAAAATCAATAGAAAAGGAGGTTTCCAAAACCATTAGTGATTCAAAACAATTAATTCTTGAGTTAAAAACCCAACTCCAAGAAACCAGAAGAAAAGAATAAATCTTGAATAAGGAACTGAATGAAAAACAATAAACATGTAAGATATTGGAAGATGAAATAATTCAACTAAAAGGGAAACTAGAAAAACAAGCCATTCAGTCTAAGTTTGAAAACAACCCAAAAATCTTGAACAACATTCTTAGCCATCAGAGATCATCAATTGATAAGACGGGACTGGGATATGATCTCTCTACAGAACAGAAGAATGACCAACAACCAATCAGTGGTGCAGGTGCTCTTAAGAACTCCATAAGAAGAGAAGAAAGTAAGGCAAGGACAATACCATTGAAAATTGTCCCAAATAAACAGAAATATGCACTTCCTACTAAAGAAAAAGATGACGAGAAGAATAGAATCATCAAAAGGAATCCATCTAACAGAAATCAATATATCTTCCTTGGTTATTGCTATTCCTACAAAAATTTTGGACATAAAGCAATACACTGCAAAGCTTATAGAAAGTACAATACAAGAAATGATGAAAGATATGAAAATAATAAGGATAATGCAAAAAGAAGAAAATATAACTCCTTCTCTCCCTTACAAGACTACAATGTCGAATGTTACAAATGCAACAACTATGGTCATAGAACTAGTGAATGTAGATTGTCAAAATATGACAAAAGGATAAATATTCCCAACAATCAAAAAGTATGGAAGAAAAAGCAAATAAAGAAAAAAAAGTGCAATGTATCCCTATATTCGAGAAACCAAGGATGTCAGTGGTATATATACAGTGGATTTTCTAAACATGTGATTGGATATCAAAGCAAATTTCTCAAGTTAAAAAAGAAAGTATGAGGAAAAGTCACCTTTGGAGATAATATGTCAGCCAAAATATTGGGAAAAGGCATTGTCAGTTTAGGGAATAACAAGACCAAAGCAGAAGAAGTACTTTTGGTAGAAAATCTTAAGCCTAATATCCTAAGTGTAATTCAGGCATGTGATCAGGGTCACATACTTACCTTTGATTCTCATAAATGTGAGAGAAAAAGAAAATATATTGGAAAGATAGTAGCAGTTGCACCAAGAACATCTAGCAATGTGTACATCCTTGATGTAGATGAAGAAGAAAAATGTTGTTTAAGTCAAGAAGATGAAAGTTGTCTATGGAATAGAAGGTTGGGATAGTTAATCTTTGACAACTTAATCAAAACCAACAAGAAGGAGGTAGTAAGGGATCTTCCAAAAGTTATTACGCCTTCAGATTCTATTTGTAAACATTGTCAAATAGGGAAGCAAACAAGAGTTAGTTTTAAAACAAAATATCATTCCACAACAAAATCATTAGAACTTATTCACACATATCTATGTGGACCTACCAGAACTAAAAGTATTTATGGTGAACAATATTTTATGTTGATCATTGATGATTACACAAGAATGACCTGGGTATACTTTCTAAAAGAAAAATCAGAAGCCTTTGAGAAGTTTAAAACATACAAAGTCCTTGTAGAGAATGAAACAGATCTCAAAATTAAATGTCTGATATCAGACAATGGAGGAGAATTCACCTCTAAAGAGTTCATTCAATTCTATGAAAATCATGGTATCAAAATACATTTTCATCTCCCAAGACTCCTCAACAGAATGGAGTGGTGGAAAGGAAAAATAGAACAGTTCAAGAAGTTGCAAGAACCATGTTAAATGAATCTAGGCTTCCAAACAAATTCTAGAGAGATGTAATCTACACAGCAGTCCACCTACATAATCAAGCCCAGTTGAGACCCAACCATGACAAAAATCCTTATGAACTATGGTTTGGTAGGCCAGCATCTGTAAAACGCTTTAGGAATTTTTGGAAGTAAATGTTACATTAAGAATGATGAAGATAATTTAGGAAATTTTGGTCCAAGATCTGATGAAGGCATATTTTAAAATTATTCACCTAATAAGAAATCATATAGATGTTATAATCTTAGACTACTAAAGATAGTGGAAAGTGCCAATGTAAAGATAGATGATCTAAAACTAAAGAAGAGCATATCCCAAGACATATCAAAAATTGATAAAGAATCTCAGCAAGAAGATGATGATAATGAAACACGGGAAAATGAACCATATTCTGATGAAGAAGACAATGAAATGACCTTTCCAAAATCTCCATCAAAAAGAGTTCAAAAGAATCATCCTGAGAGCCAGATCATTGGAGATAAAAATGCACTAGTAGAAACAAGAAGGGAACTCGCATTTGACTCAGAACAAGCAATGTTGTCTATGATAGAACCTAAATCATTTAAAGAAGCCAACAAAAGTAAATACTGGACAAAGGAAATGAATGAAGAACTTGTCCAGATAGAGAGGAAGCAGACTTGAGAATTAGTTCCAAGACCTAAGGACAAGAATGTGGTAGGAACCAAGTGGATCTTCAAGAACAAACTAAATGAAAATGGGGAGATTATAAATAACAAAGCYAGATTAGTTTGCAAAGGATATCATCAAGTAGAAGGTATTGATTTTGAAGAAAMTTTTGCTCCAGTAGCAAGACTAGAAGTCATCAAAATGTTCCTGGCATTTGCATGTTTCATAAATTTCAAGATTTATCATATGGATGTCAAGTCAGCATTTCTGAATGGATCTCTAGAAGAAGAATTCTATGTTGAAAAACTAGAAGGATTCATGCTAACATAAAATCAATACTATGTGTGCAAGCTAAAGAAAGATTTGTATGGTCTTAAGAAATCCTCAAGAGCATGGTTTTCAAGGTTACATCAGTCCCTAGAAAAATAAGGATATGAGAGAGGGGCTACTGACAACAACTTATATATCAAAATTGAAGATCAAAATACGATTGTTGTGGTAGTATATGTCGATGATATCATATTTGGGAGTAATCTTACTATAATGAGCACAAAATTTGCAACTAAAATGCAAGAAAAGTTTGAAATATCTATGTTGGGAGAACTATCCTTATTCTTAGGTTTAATAGTCACTCAATCAGAAAAAGGAATATTTATTTCCCAAACCAAATATATCAAGGAAATGTTGAAGAAATTCCAAATGGAAGACAGTAAACTAGTAAGTACTCCCATGGTCACTGGATGTAAATTAAGCCTTGATAATGACTCACCAAAAGTAGATCAAACTATGTACAGATCAATGATTGGAAGTTTTCTCTATTCAACAAAAACTAGACCTGACATCATGCATGTTGTAGGACTAGTCGGAAGATTTCAATCTGCACCTAGGGAAACTCATCTA